>VMDO01009137.1:65363-79311 GCA_007922755.1 Pedetes capensis | reverse complement strand
GAGGAGGCAACTCTTCCCCAGTAGTCTTTTGAGTGCCTTCCAACCTGGGGGCCTCATTTTCCGGCACTATATCTGACAGTGTTTCTTTGCTATCCATAGGGTTTTCAATGGCTAGTTGTTTCGGGAGTGGCTCGCCAGATCCTACTCCCTATTCTGTCTTAGTCTGGAAGCTCAGCTGAAAACCTGTCCACCTTGGGTAACTTTGCTCATGTCTAAGGTTACAGTGGCAGAGCTCTCAGCCTCATCGCAACTCGCAAGCCCCCACGGCAAACTGACAGACATGTGCGGGCTCTGATGGTAAAATAATTAATACAAGGATGCATATATAGCATAAGAAAAAGAGAAGGAGAATAGAAAGAGGGAAGAGAGTAAAACAAGGAAGGAAGCAAATAAAAATTAAAAAAAAAAAAAAAACCTCACGCATACACGCTCCCACCCACGTATAAAATCGCTTATAGTCAGGTGCAGTGGTATACACCTGCATTCCCAGCAGCTTGGGGGCGAAGGCAGGAGGATCGCAAGCCCAAGATCACAGGCAGCCTGGGCAACCCAGAGAGACCCTGTGTCAAAAAGTAAAAATATGGGCTGGGGGCGCAGCGCAGCTTTGCGCCCACTTGGGAGACCACTTGGGAGAACCAAATCCTCTTGTGGGTGGGATGATATTCAACCCCCCCAGAGAGAGTCTGTAGTAGGTCTGCCATGCACGGCAATTGCACTCGAAACTGTTCTTATTGTGTCTAATTGTCCCGCAAGACTCTGCCAGAAAGGAGCACTCTGTCCGCGCGGTGCTCAGCCTCCTCCGCAGACCTCACCTTTCTCCACAGTGCAGTGGGATGACTTAGGATCCCCTCTGGTGTGTCTGGGGTCCAGGCATATGTGTGCCCGTATGTCTGTGGAGATTGCGTCTGCATGACTGTCCCGCCACAACAGGAGGGAGGGAGCCGCGTTTCAGCTCTGGATGTGTACCGCTGGCACTGGTTTCCCACCGCCACAGCAGGAGGGAGGGAGCGATTCCGTGCTGACTCACCCGAAAACTTGCAGTTTGTGTCCTGCGGGCAGGGTGACAGTGTGATGTCAAGGTTGCATGCTGTGTTGGGTCAGGCTCCCGTGGGTGTGTGGGCAAAGTCCCCTCCGAGTCTCCAGGATTCTACCCTGCCATCTGCGTGAATGTGAAATGGCGGAATGGCAGTCCTGCCACTGACCTCTGTGTAATTCTTCCGAAGCCAAATGCTCGATTTCAGTGTCCATCCAGTTTCATCCTCTGTCTCCCAATCTAAACTATCACTGTTTCTATCTATTCAATGTGAGTTCTAAACCTCTCATCAAGGCTTCCCTTTACTCTGGGAGAGAAGGTGCGTGTTATCTGTCCGCCATCTTGGGATACAGCTTCTGACAGTCCATGGTATATTCAATATTTGACTCCAGCACCATATTTCAAAGCATCAATTCTTCTTCTGTCTCCCTTGCTCAGCATCCAGTTTTCACAACCATAGGATGGGATGGAAAATACCATGGCAAGAGTCAGGTGCACCTTCATCTTCAATGTGACATCTTTATTATTCAACACTTTAAAGAGGTCTTATGCAACAGCTTTCCCAAAACAATGCATCTTTTGATTTCTTAACTGCTGCTTCCAAGGGTGTTGACTGTAGAACCAAGTAAAACAAAGTCTTGGACAACCTCAGTCTTTTCTCCATTTATCATGAAATTGCTTTCTGTCTGCAATGTAAGGATTTTTGTTTTGTTGATATTGAGGTACAAGCCATACTGAAGGCTGTGTTCTTTGATCTTCATCAGTAAATGTTTCAGATCTTTTTCACTTTCAGCAAGCAGAGTTCTGTCATCTGCATAACACAGCTTGTTAATGAGTCTTCCTCCAATTGTGATCATGTGTTCTTCTTCATAAATCCAACTTTTTGGATTATTTGCTTAGCATATGGATTGAAGATGTACTGTGGAAGGATATTGCCCTGACCCACACCTTCCTCCACTGTAAACTAGGCAATGTTTCCTTGTTCTGTTTGAACAACTACCTCTTGGTCTATGTACAGATTCTTGCTGAGTACAATTAAGTGTTTGTGTATTCCCATTTTTTGCAGTGTTATCCATAATTTGTTAGGATTCACACAGTCAAATGCCTTTGCATAGTCAATAAAGCATAGACAGACATCTTTCTGATAGTCTCTGCTTTTGGCTAATATCCATCTGACATCAGCAATGGTGTCCCTGGTTCTATGCTCTGTTCCGAATCTGGCTTAATTTTCTGGCAGTTCCCTGCCTAAATATTGATGCAGCCACTTTTGATTGGTCTTCACCAAATTTTGCTTGCTTGTGATATTAATGATAATGTTCCATAGTTTTTGCATTCCATTGGATGCCCTTTCTTGGGAATAGGCACAAATATGGATCTTTTCTAGTCAGTTGGCCAGGTAGCTGTTTTCCAAATCTCTTAGCATAAACTAATTAGCATCTTCAGTGCTGCATCTGTTTATTGAAATCTCTCTGTTGGTATTCCATCAATTCCAGGAGCCTTGCATTTCATCAATTCCTTCAAGGCAGTTTCTGCTTCATCCTTGAGTACTATTGATTCCTGATCATATGCAGCCTCTTGAAATGATTGGGCATCCACCAGTTCTTTTGGCATAACGACTGTGTGTATTCCTTCTATATTCTTTTGATGTTTCCTGCATGGCTTAATATTTTCCCCGTAGAATCCTTCACTATTGCCACTCAAGGCTTGAATTATTTTCTTTAATTTCTTAAGGTTGAGAAAAACAGAGCACGTTCTTCCATTTGGTTTTCTGTCTCCAGCTTATTGCACATATTGTTATAATATTTGATTTTGTCTTCTTGAGCTGCCCTTTGAAATCTTCTCTTTAGCTCCTTAACTTCATCATGTCTTCCTTTTACTTTATCTGCTTGATGTTCAAGGACATTTTTCAGAGTCTCTTTTGACATATTTGTTTTTTTTCCCCTATGTTTCTTGATTTTCCTAGATTCATTCTTTGTACACTCCACATTTCAGTTATTAATGGATATTTATGGTTGTTCCTCCTCATTTTGAGTCATGCCACATCTGCAAATGGAGATCCCTGGGACTTTAATCCATTCTCATCATTAAGATAGATTGTACTTTGAGAAGGCAACTAACTCTTCCCCAGTCGTGTTTTGAATACCTTTCAACCTGGGGGACTCATTTTCTGGCACTATCTCTGACAGTTTCTCTGCTACACATAGGGTTATCAGTAACTAATTGTTTTGGGAATGGGGTGCTAGGTCTTATTCACTAGTCAGTCTTATTCTGGAAGCTGAACTGAAACCTGTCCACCATAGGTGACCCTGCTGGTATCTATAATACTGGTGGCATAGCATCCAGAATCATAGCGACACACAAGCTACCACAGTATGGCAAACTGACAGATGTGTGTATGTGTGTGTGTGTAGGTGAAACTGTAGGAGTATAAAATCTAAAAGTGGATGATTGTTATTGGACAAAGGCTTTGCATGGGAAATACGTTCATAGATCACCATATACAGGGTGAAGTTATCTTTATTAATCTTTGGGGAAAAAACTTGCTTTGTTTGAGCATTTATCTATATGTTGTTGCTGGGTGCTCTCAAGTCTGATCCTGTTCATAGTGACCCTAAGTACAGCCAAGTGAAACATTACCCAAAACTGTGCAATGCACATGATTTTTTTTTATGTTTGATCCTATTGTTGCAGTCACTATATTCTTATCATTTTGAGTCGTGCTGCATCAGCAAAAGGAGGGGCTTTACTCCATTCCCGTCATTAAGGTCAACTCTACTTTGAGCAGGCACCTCTTCCACAATTGTTTCCTGAATGCCTTCCAGCCTGGGGGGCGGGGTTATTATCTGGCACTATATTTGATATGCTTCTCTGCTGTTCATAGGGTTTTCAACTGCTAATAGATTCGAGAGTGGGCCTGCCAGGTTCTTTTTCCTAGTCTCTCTTAGTCTGGAAGCTCAGCTGAAACCTGTCCACCATGGGTGACCCTGCTGGTATCTGAAATACGGTGGTACAATTTTCAGAATCACAACATCATGCGGGCCCCTACAGAATGACAAGCTGATAGACATGTAGGGGATGTATCATTTAGGAGTAGGAAATTATTAAAAGTTTGCACAATAAGACCTATAAGGAGACATTTAAGGGAATTCATTATTTTATTTGGAGAAAAGAAGTACTGAGAAATTACTTAGTGACTCTCCTGTAAATTATTTAATGAAGATAATATAGTATACATTCCAAGCACTGTGGAGCTAAAACAACCAAAATTACAAACAATGCCCAAACACATGCCTGAATTTCTTCTGTAGAGATTGTGATTCAGTGAGTCTGGCATGGGCCATGACATCTGCAGTTTTTTGTTTTCTAATCTCCATGGACACTTGTAATATAGAATCAGAATTGAGAAATACTGGATTAAATGTTTTACAGTACAGATAGCAATATTTCTAGTGTGGCGGGTGTCAATAAGAGCCATATTCATTATTATATGTGTATAGAGGATACCATTTAAAAGCACTTAGAGCCTGTGTCAAGTGAGAAAATACGCTGATGCATATGTGTGAAATATTGGAAAAGACCCTGGAGTTCCAGATTTGAGTTATGCTTTTTCCCCTTCCTCACAGTTTATTAGTGGGCTTTAGAACCAGCAATAAGAAAGACCTTATAGTGTAATTGTTGTTGTTGTTAGGTGCCGTTGAGTCGGTATCCAACACATAGTGACCCTCATAGAGTTTTCAATGGCTGATTCTTTCGGGATTGCCTTGGGAGTGGATTGCCAGGTCATTCTCCCATTTTTGCACTGCTGGGAATTGAACTCGGGACCTCAGAGACTGCAGTGCAGTGCTCTACCAACTGAGCTAAATCCCAGCCCCATAATGTAATTATGAGGTTGAAAAGTCTAATCTTAAATGTTCAAGTGATTCTCACATTGATCAGGTGAAAAAGATAGGTTGTCATAGTTATCAGAAATCAGTTTTGTCTTTCCTTTTTCTTTTTCCTGGCAGCTGGCTATTTGTAGAAATTTTATTTTTTAACAGGCCGTATTATCTGAGTGAGAGAAATGTATAATGTACTACCCCTTCTGCTTGTTAGTTTTCACTTAT
This sequence comes from Pedetes capensis, assembly GCA_007922755.1. Classification (NCBI taxonomy): domain Eukaryota; kingdom Metazoa; phylum Chordata; class Mammalia; order Rodentia; family Pedetidae; genus Pedetes; species Pedetes capensis. The sequence goes on along the minus strand of VMDO01009137.1, from coordinate 74,175 downwards.
GCCTTATAACTGTGGAATTGCAAGTTGAAGAAATCAAAATTCTTTAGATGCTAAGTGATTTCTATATGCCCTCACAAATAAAGTGATAGCATTGTTCTATCTGAAAGCTCATTCTCTTTTCACTTCACAAATGCTTTTTTCAGTATTCTTGACCATATTATACTTGTATTTTAACTTTATTAATGAAAAGTCATCTCATTATGGTTATTTCTCTTCAAGACTTAAGCCATTAAGAGTAAGAACCATCTATTGACTTTTATTTACCCTGCAGAAAGGCAGTTCAGAGTAGCAACACCTTATGGGCTTACTAGAGTATGTAGAGAAGTATGAAGCAGCTATAGGAGTGTACTAAAGGAAATGATAAGCAGATGTTACTGTTGTTTCTGATATACTAAAGTTATACTTAGTATTTCTGATAGATAAAAATTATGTTCTTGGACATACCTTTGCTACAGTGGTAGAAGGGAACAATTTGCACTTAAGAATCTTTCTTGGTTTCGTAGCAGAATATCCACTCAAAGAGAGTTACTTTCACAGAATATTATGTAATTAAATGCAAAATACTGTAGGATAATTTATTAGTCACTTGAAAATTCATGGAAAATGTAGTCATACTCATATGCAAACTTTGTAATATATAAGTATGTGTTTTCAGCAACTGCACAGGATATCAGAGTTCTCCAGTGATTTTGTATTTTATATGTACCCATTACCTTCCATACCTAGATTGTAAAGTTAAATATGTCACTTCAGTAGAGATTAGAATAATACCGTTCCTTTCTTTGTCTTTTTTGTAGTTGACAGGAATTGATGAACAGGTACTCTGAGAAGACACATAATCTTTAAATTCTTAATAATTTACTAAGTATATACTAGTCTTGGTATTATCACATTTCCACATAAAAGTAGAGGTTGTCAAAATGTGTGTGTTACCTGTTCTAACACATAGTGGTAGTGACAGCAGTGCAAACTTGCCCAGGAGCTGTACTTTCAGAGCTTATCACTAACTGGTCCCATGCATGCTTCTTTATTACTTTTTGACTTCACCTTGCTGACAGTACTGTATAATTTCCAGAAACTAGATAAGCAATGCTGGGATTTAGCTCAGTTGGTAGAGCGCTGCGCTGCAGTCTCTGAGGTCCCGAGTTCAATTCCCAGCACCGCAAAAATGGGAGAAGGACCTGGCAATCCACTCCCAACGCAATCCCGAAACAGTCAGCCACTGAAAACCCTATGAGGGTCGCTATGAGTCGGATACCGACTCAGCGGCACCTAACAACAAGATAAGCAATGCCTGTAGCTGTACTACTGTGGCATCCGATCCCGTCAGATCTCAGAGGCTAAGCAGGGTTGGCCCTGGTTAGTACTTGGATGGGAGACCACTTGGGAACACCAGGTGCTGTAGGCTTGGGAGAAGGACCTGGCAACCCACTCCCAAAAAATAATCAGCCATTGAAAACCCTATGAATAGTAGCATTAATAGTAGTGTTTCACCTGTTGTTGTATGTGGGATCGCCATGAGTCAAGACTCTGACTTGATGGCACCTAATAACAACAACAATAGATAAACAATAAGAGGAACTGTTCCTATGATTGTAATAGCAACTCAACAAGTGATTAGAAGGTTAAATGAATGGGCTAGAAATGTAGATTCATGAAATTTTAAGAGCTGTAATAAACCCTAAAAAGAGTCTAGTCTGCTCTACTGTTAAAGGCAGGACTAGAACATCTCTCTACCATCTTATACTTTTCATTTTTCTGAAAAGTGAGTTGATATTAGATGTAAGAAGATTTATCTGAACAGAAGCATGTTTTCTTAGATTTTGAAAAAGCTCATGTATCCCTGAAGACTTACTGAGTATCTGCTGAGCCTCATACACTTTTACAGGCTCTGAGAGTAAAGGGAGCAGATTGCCATGTTCCTGTTTCCTGACACTGTTCTAAACTCTACCTAGTCTGTAGGATGGAAGACTTTCAAAAGTAAAGTCACAAATGGTACCAATAGAAGGAAACAAGGAATCCAATGTAACCAAATAAGTAAAGAGGAAAATGAAAGAGTAGCATAGACATGTAGAAACAGTATGACATACTAAAGTCTTCAGTGAACTCACATTGATGAAAATAACTGAAAAATGTTTTTTCTTTCAAGACAGTATATCCACAAAATTCTACTTGAAGTTATCTGTGGACATGATTGCTTTATTACTTTAATATTTCTGTTGCCAGACCCATAACCCCTGAGGATAAGGACTATGATTAGTCTCCCCAGTACCTACTAAAATTCTTAAATAGGAGAAGCAAATATGGTTAAGAGGTCTTCTCTTGTTTACCATGCTTTCCTTTTAGGAGCTACAAGATGGGAAAACATGGAGATAATTTAGGGTCTGTAGTATAGTAAACTTTGTCTTATTTCCCCTTTAATTTGCCCATAGTCACAAATTTGTAAAATAGCGAGTGAAAGAAGTTAAGAGTTTGTAAGAAACCAGGGGTGATTTATTGTTCTACAATGTAAAGTAGTATGAAAACAAGTTTTTCCTATGGTGTGCATATGGGGAGGCTCTTGATTCAGTTCTTTTAGTAGTAATGGTATAAGTCAGTTAGATGATAGTAACATAATGAGGGCCAGTCATGGTGGCGCACTCCAGTAATCAAGGAGCTGCGGAGGGTGAGGCGGGAGGATAGTGAGTTTGAGGATAGCCTGGGAAACACTTTCGCCATTGAAAACCCTATGAACAGCAGAGAAGCACTGACAGTAGGGTTTCATTTGCTGTTCAGTAGTGTATGTAGGGTTGCTATGAGTCAGATACCGTCTCGACAGCACCTAACAACAACATAATGAAGTAAATGTAAAATTCTGTCTGATTTGCTGCTGCTAGTTTCCTCCACTTTGAACAGATATTTAAAAGAAACAGAATGTGTAAAGTTATGAACATGATTAAAAGATTTAAGAAGTACAACCAGGGCTGTGATATGTTCTTTTCTGCTCTGTGGAAGGAACCATTTGACTTTCTGGTCATGTTGTTAACTTTAAATGAAATGCTTTGCCATTGTTTCTTGATTTATCAACTTCAGAGGTTATCTGTTGATTTCCTGCTTTGATAAATATTTGCTTCATATCTTGTCTTCCTAGTATAGTCATGTCTTCATTTTTACTTTCTCTGTTGGTTAATGTTTGTAAATTTCAGTAACTGTATTATAGTTAATTCTGCATTTCTTGCTCTATCAAACATACATACTAGCTCGGCCTCCTTACCTTTTACAATGAGAATATTAACCCATCACTGCTCCATGTTTTTTCTTCCTTTTCTTTCTTAACTCAGTGATGCATGTATACTTAGTATAAATTTTCTATTTAAGTCTGAAAGTTGAAAATAAGTGAACAGTATGTGTTGTGACTTACTTTTTCTATTATGACTATTTGGGTTTTTTTCTTAAACATGTTTAATTATACTAACAACACATATTTAAAATTAGAAGCACTCAAAAATCTGTATTATTTTTCCTTAAAAGCTTTTCCAAATTTAATTCTGACAAGTGTATTGTCACAGTATTTTCTACATAGTATTATCATAGTATTTTTCTACATTAACATAGTATTTTCTACATAGTATTATCGTAGTATTTTTCTACATCAACACCACATAAAGGAGCCAGGCACAATGGTGCATGCCTGTAATCCCAGTGATTTAGGAGGCGGGGGTAGGAGGATCACAAGTTCGAGACCAGAGGCAGTCTGTGTAATTTAGTGAGACCCTGTATCAAAAAGTAAAAAAATGGGCTGAGGGTGCAGCTGAGTGGTACAGCACTTGCAAAGCATGCAAGTGCGAGGCCCTGGGTTCAACTCCCAGTACCGTAAGAAAAAAAAAAAAACCACATAAAGATAATGACTTTTATAATGTGATGCATAATGCAAGTTTTATAGACATTAGCAATTTGTCATATTAAATAATGGGATTTTTTTCCCTATGACTAGAAGACTTATACAAAATTCAGAAGAAACTTTTTGGGTGTATTGTTTTTTGTTGTTTTCCTTCTCTTTGGGACATTTTTTGAGATCTTAATAATTTATTTGTGATTCTATAATTGGGCAGCAGTCTGGAGTAAAAATGGTTCAAAGTGCCCCACTCCACCACACAGATGGGAGATATATATGTGAGTGTATGTGTGTGTGTGTGTGTGCGTGTGTGTGCCTGCAGCCCTAGCCTTTAGTATGGATTGCGAGTCAACATTAACAAAAGAAAAATCCTTACAACTGGGTCAGTATGTAACTTCACTATAAATAGAAAAAAGATTTAGATTGTCCAAAATTTTACTCTACTTGGTTCTACAATCAACACCCATGGAAGCAGCAGTCAAGAAATCAAAAGACATGCCACTTCGGGAAAAGCTGTAGCAAAAGATCTCTTTAACGTATTGAGAAGAAGTCACATTGAAGATGAAGGTGCTCCTGACTCATGCCTTGGTATTTTAGGTTGTATCATATGGTTGTGAGAGCTGAACATTGAACAAGGGAGACAGGAGAAGAATTGATGCTTTTGAATTATGATGGGGGAGACAAATATTGAATATACCATGGGCTGCCAAAATGAATCAACAGATGTGTCCTAGGAGGAGTGCAACCAGAGTGCTCCTTGGAAGCAAGGATGGCTAGACTGTGTCTTAAATATTTTGGACATGTAGTCAGGAGAGACCCATCCCTGGAGAAGGACATCATGTTTGGGAGAGTGGTGGGTGAACAACAAAAAAAGGAAAACCCTCCACAAGATGGATTGACACAGTGTCTGCAACAGTGGACTTAAACATAAATAAGATGGTGTGCCTGACACAGAACTGGGGAGTATTTCAATCTGCTATACATAGGGTCACTAAGAGTCGGACTTGATGGCACCTAACAACAGCAATGTGTGTGTGTGTGTGTGTGTGTGTGTGTGTGTGTGTGTGTGTGTACATATATATATAATTTCTTCACTGCTATATAAAAACATAAATATTGTATAGTTTAATGAGCTACAATGTGTTTTGATACATGTGTATGTAGTATGATGTTTAAAACAGGTCAGAGGTATCTGTGTCCTCAAACATTGATCTTTTTATTTTTATGTATGGTGAAAACATTGTTTTAGATTTTTGAAATATATAGCACATTATCATTACCTGTAATCACCCTGTTCTACTAGAGCACTTGTCTGGTATTTGTAAGCCCCTGGGTTTGATCCCCAGCACCTCAAAAATATTATCCCTTAAAATAATACTAGATTTTCTTTGTTCTTTCTAATCTGTCCATTACTTCCTATGTTGAAATCTTGAATGAAAAATATGTAAAAAATGAATGCAGGACAATAAGAAATAAGTGCCTTAGTTGCATAAATGCTAGATTGTAGTATTGCTTTTTGCTCACTATGCTGCATTCCCGTTAGGCTGCTAAATAGTTAGATTCATTCACTGCTTATGGGAGATATTTTACAATTTCAGACGAATGGAAATATATTTAACAATATGGTATGCTTTAATTTATTTTTATTTGTAATTATAATCTTGTTTGGGCCTTAAATTCATTCTTTTAATTTTGCCTATTTGTATGTGCTGTCGGTATTTATCATTCATAGAAGCTGATCAGCTTTACTGAAATATACTTACACACATAAAAATTCACACATTTAAATTGTATAGTTGGTGCTTTTCACTATATTCTGAGTTTGCAGTCATCAGCACTTTATAATTTCAGAACATTTTCAGCATTCCTACAATTATCCCATTCCTATTAGCAGTCACTCTCCATTACCCTCTCCACTCAGACCCTCACAACAACTTATCTGCTTTCTTTTTCTGTGGATTTGTTTGTTTGGGGTAATTCAATATAAGTGGAATCATATAATATGGGGTCTTATATAATCGGCTCTTTTTAGTGAGCATGATATTTTCAAGATTTATCCACATTGTAGCATTGGGTATCAGTACTGTATTTCTTCTGTGACTGAATATTCTGTTATATAAATAGACCATGTATCTTTCCAGTTATCAGATGATAGACTGCATGGATTTGGATTTTCCTTTTTTTTTTTTTTTTGGTCATTATGAAAAATGCTGCTGTGAACATTTGTGAATAATTTTGAGGTGGTTATATGTTTTCAGTTCTATTGTGTCTATGCCTTGGAGTGGAATAGCTAAGTCATATGTCAAGCCCATCTTTACTAGAGAAGAACTGCCAATCTATTTTCAAAAGTGGCTGCACCATTTGGAAGTTTTACCAACAATAATTGAGGATTCTAATTTCTCTACATACTCACCAACAATTGATCTTCTATCTTTTTTCCTTTTTTTTTTTTTAAATAAAAACTATCCTACAGGATACAGAGTGATATTTCATTGTAGTTTTGATTTACTTTCCTTAATGACTGATGATGTTGAGCATCTTTCCAAATGTGTGTTGGATATTTCTGTATCTTCTTAGAAGAAGTGTTCATATCCTTTTGCCCTTTAAAAAAATTTTTTTAAATTGTTCAATTGCAAGAATTCTTTATATACTCTGGATAGTAAATCCCTATCAGATATATGATTCAGAAGCCTTTTCTTCCATTGTGTGGGTTGCCTTTTTGCTTTCTTCGTAGTATCCTGTAAAGCCCAAAAACATTTTTTTTTATTTTGATAATCATATTATTCTGTTTTTTCTTTTGTGGCTGGTGCTTTTATGTCCTACCTAAGAAATCACAACCTAATCCAAGGCCATGAGAACTTACTCTTCTGGTTTTTTTCCCCTAAGAATTTTATAGTTTTAACCATCATAAAGGGGGTGATTTTAAAAATGTATTTCTTACATTTAAGTATTTGTTCAGTTTTGAGCTAATACTTGTATAAGTGTAAGGCAGGCATTCACATTCATTTTTTCATGTGAATATACATCAGTCCAAACACTATTTGCTGGAAGGACTATTTGTTCTCCATTAGACAGTCTTGACATCCTTGGCAAAAGTCCATTGATCATATGTATTAGGGTTCATTTCTGGACTCTCGGTTCATTCTGTTGACTATACATCTAGCCTAACGCAAATACTATACTGTTTTGATTATTGTAACACTGTAGTGAGTTTGGAAATCAAGAAGTATGAATCTTTCACCTTCATTGCATTTCCTTATGAATTTTAGGATCTACTTGTCAATTTCTGCAAACAACTGGAATTCTGTAGAGGTTGTGGATTTTATAGATCATTTGTTGGTTATTGCCCTCTTATTATTATCTGCTCCCTGTATATAAGATATCTTAAGTGTTCTTTTAGCAATATTCTGTACTTTTTAGGATCTAAATCTTATATTTCTATGGATAAATTTATTCCTAAGTATTTTAATCTTTGTGTTGTTGACATAAAGGGTGTTATTGTGGTTCTTCGGCAGTCAAACTGCTCTGTGCCTGAACGTTTTGTTCCTTTACCAATGTTTTCACGTGAATTCTGGTTTGGTGCTTGACCACTTGCTTGACACTCAACCACCATGCTGTGTGAGATACCACGCTTACCTGTGATGCTTCTGAGTGAAGCAAGGGGAAAGCATCACTTTGTGTGTCAGTCTCAAGCAGAACTGTCCTGGTGCTATGTTCATGGTTTCAAGTTTTTACACACACACACACACACACACACACACACACACACACACACACACACGCATATGTATACCATATGGTCATCATGGCACCCAAGTTTTCTAGAGCTAAAAGGAAAGAAAAAAATGAGAATAACTGAATTTAAAAAAGAACTTACTGCTAAATGTGTCAGTGGCTTACATATGTCTGAAGTAGCCATTCAGTCATTCAGTATGGTGCTGGAACCAGTAAATACATTTACATTATTTCCTTCTTTCCTTCTCTTTTTCTTTCTTTTAGAGGTAGCTGGGGATTGAACCTCAGGCCTCACTACTGGTCTGCACCTCCAGCCCATTTTTGAGTCAGGGTCTCCCTAAGTTATGCAGACTGCCTGTGGCCTCAGACTTCCAATCCTCTTCCCTCTATCTTCCAAGTTGCTGGGGTTTACATTTTTATAGGAAATAAATGCTTGATACTCAAACCGATTGGCCAGTTTTCTTGTTTGGATTGTATTTGAGTGTTATGTACCACTATATTTTCCTATTTTTATTTTCAGTTATTGCCAATGCATATTTGAATTTTGTATATTGATCTTGTATTATGCAACTTTGCTGAACTTCTCTCCATTTGTTCTAGTAGTTGTACGGTGGATTCCTTAGAATTTTTAAATATAAGATTATGTCATGTATGACTAGAGACAGTTTTACTTTTTCCTTTCCTATCTGGACACTTCATATTTTTTTCATGCCTTTTTTCACTGGCTAGAACATTCTATACTATGTTGAAGAGGAGGGGCAGGACTGAGCATCCTGTTTTCCTTATCTTGGTGGTAAGACATTTTGTCCTTCACCATTAAGTATGATGTTAGCTCTGAGTTTTTCAGACTTGTCACTTGTCATGTTGAGGAAATTCCCTTCTAAGTTTTGTTGAGTGTTTCATCATGAAAAGCTATTGGGTATTGTCAGATTTTTCTATGCCGATTGAGATGATCATGTAGCTTTTGTCTTTTATTCTCCTAAGGCAGTGTATGCCATTAATTCTGGGAGATTTTTGAATATGAAGTTGTTTTCTCTTTTCTCATTTCTATTTCTTTTCTTTCTTTCTTTCCTTTCCTTTTTTTTTTTTTTTTTTTTTTTTTTTTTTTTTTTTTTTTTTTTTTTTTTTTTTTTTTTTTTTTTTTTTTTTTTTTTTTTTTTTTTTTTTTTTTTTTTTTTTTTTTTTTTTTTTTTTTTTTTTTTT
>VMDO01009137.1:0-65263 GCA_007922755.1 Pedetes capensis | reverse complement strand
TCTCAGTACCTTCTACTTCTTATTTATCTTTACTGACTTCTGTTTCTCTCACATAGCTGTCACCTCTAAAATGTTTGTTGGCTCATCATTTTAGACATGAAGACATTTTTAAGGAGATTGTCTCAAAATTAAAGCTAGCATTGGAATTCAGTATTCCAGCTTTTTGCTTAACCTGCCAGGTCATATTGGTTCATTTTTAGAATTAATATTTAATATAATACCCTGAACCAACATGGAAAATGAATGTAGGATATTATTTTTTGGTTGCCATATGATTTGCTATTTGTATTTGTTTACTTTGTAGACTATAGGAAAGTACCTGAGGCAATTAACTTAGAAAAGGTTGAGTTCCAGTCCAAGATCAGGTGGCGCCCTTTCACTGGGCCTCTCATAAGGATGCTTGATTGCAATGGCTAAATGCACCTCTCACCATGTGCCAGGAAGCAGAGAGGGCCTGAGAGATAGGATCCCACAATCCCCTTAGAAGACCATGCCCGTGACCTAAGGACTTTCCCCTAAGCCCCACCTCTCAGTGGTTCCACCACCTCCCAGTGGTGCTACCCAGGAGGTCAAGCCTTTAACACAGGAACCTTTGGGGACATTCAGCATCCAAGCTCTAGTACCACCTATTTGGCTTATCAAGTTTATTTGCTATGAAAAGCTACATGTGATCCAGGTTTATAGTATAAGGTCATTCTGACTTTTATTAAATACTCAGATGTGAAATGTGGATTACAAATATGTTTCTTCTGTGTACATTCTCCAATTTTAAGGTGATTTGGAATAAGGTAGGAAGTGACATGTGACTTGTTGTTGTTAGGTGCTGTCAGTCCTATCCGACTCGTGGTGACCCTCATAGGGTTTTCAATAGCTAATTGTTTCGGGATTGCCTTGGGAGTGGATTGCCACATCCTTCTCCCCAGTTTTTTGGTGCTGGGAATTGAACTTGGGACCTCAGAGACTGCAGAGCGGCGCTCTACCAACTGAGCTAAATCCCAGCCCTAGGAAGTGACATACACATGTGAAAATTGGCTCTTGGTTTACTTATCTTTTTTATGTGTAACAAGACTTGGTGGTTTACCCCATAGGCTCAGGAATTAGGCTGCCTGGGAGAAATCTCAGCTTCTTTGCTAATTACCTATATGGCTTTGGGAAAATTACTTGAACTTGTTGTACCTGAGTTTCCACATTTATAAAAACAGAACTTACCACAGAATAACTATTGTGAGGTAATACATATGTAGTACTTTATACACAGTAAATGTTCCGTGAATGTCAAGTAGTAAGTCAGTGATGACAGTAATAGTGAAATTAAAGTCCTCCCCTTTCTTCTAGTTTAGAGGTTAGACTTTATTTTTATTTATTTGTAGATACTATAAATTAAGTAGACGTCAATAAAGATGAATTGAACACATATTACATGCCAGTCAGTATTGTCAACACCAGAGATATTATAGGAAACAAATAATTTAAAAAGATGATTCTTTTATCACAAAAGGGAAAATAGATCAATACAATAAAAAGAAGAAAATACAGAACTCAAGCTCGTTATTCAAATTTAAATTGTAAATACCTGTCCCTTCTAAAAGTAGAGTTCTAATCTTTTGAAAAAAGTTTTTTTCACCAAGCAAATAAATAAAAACAATAATAAATAAGCAACCTAATAGAACTAAATCTAACAGAACTAACAAAAATAGTAACCATCATATTCATTGTTGTTGTTAGGTGCCGTTGAGTCATTATGCGACTAATAGCGACCATAAGGTTTTCAGTGGCTGACTTGTTTCAGGATTGCCTTGGGAGTGGATTGCCAGGTCCGTCTCCCATTTTTGTGGTGCTGGGAATTGAACTTGGGACATCAGAGACTGCAGCGCAGCACTCTACCAACTGAGCTAAATCCCAGCCCAACTGTCACATTTAGCCTCTCTATGTAAGTGAAAGGGGCTGGGATTTAGCTCAGTTGGTAGAGCACCACTCTGGAGTCTCTGAGGTCCCGAGTTCAATTCCCAGCACCACAAAAATGGGAGAAGGACGTGGCAATCCACTCCTGAGGCAATCCCAAAATAACCGGCCATTGAAAACCCTATGGGGTTCAATATTTCTCCTTTTGAGGCTGAGTTTCACTTAAGATGATTATCTTCAAGTCCATCTATTTAGCTGAAAATGCTAAAATTTCACTTTTTAAGGCTGCATAGTCTTCCTTGGTGTCTCTCTCTCTCTCTCTCTCTCTCTCTCTCTGTCTCTCTGTGTGTGTGTGTGTGTGTGTGTGTGTGTGCGTGTGTGCATGACATTTTTCTAATCCATTCTTTTGTAGAAGGACATGTAGGCTGATTCTGTAGCCTTGCTGATTATAAACAGTGCTGCAATAAATATGGAAGTTCTAGTGTTTCTATGCTATAAAAATTTAGCTTCCTTAGGGTATATATCTAAAAATGAATCACAGGATCAAATGGTAGTTTAATTTTTAATTTTCCATGTATCATCCCTACTCACCAGGTCTTGTTTTGTTGATGTTAGCCTTTCTAATGGGAGTAGGATGAAATTTGAGTGTAGATTTGATTTGCACTTCTCTAAGACCTAAGGAAATTGAACATTTTCCTTATATTTGTTGGCTATTTCTATCTCTTATTTTGAAAAAAAATTTCAACTCTTTTACCCATTTGTTAATCTGCTTTTCATTTTTTTGTGTTTTAATTTTTAAAATTCTTTGTATATCCTTAATATTAAACCTCTGTCAGACTTGAAGTTACCCTAATTCTTCCTTTATCCTTCCCTTCCTAACCAGTTGGCCAACTACAACAGCACAACGAAAGTCGCTTAGGCAATTAAATGAATTCTTATTTTGAAACTGAAGTATGGTACTATAAATAAAAGATTTTACTCACTCTGATTTTGTTTCTGTTCATCAGTCTTGTACACTTCTTCCTGATTATTCTGCATTAATTGCTAGTTCCATTATGTTGTTTTACATATGTAATAATTTCATTTTTCCCTATTGCTTACATAGAGGATCATGCCTTAATTACCTGGCCTTACATCCAAGACTTGACTCTGAATGTGTTTTAGCTTTGCCTTCTGTATCTCCTCTTCATAAATGTGCCCGTTATGATGGTGCTTGTCTCGTCGAGGACCATAAGGCTAGCTGTGCAGGTAGTATCCGGCATGTGTCATGGGGTACATAAATTAACTGAGTTGTTCCAGAAAAAAAGATGACTAGTAGAGCCATTTGCACATTCTTTGCTTTCCACAGATCAGTTTTGTTTATTCCCCAAACTATTTTTGTCTATTATATTTGGTATTCTAATTGGGCAGCTCACATTAATGTTATATAAGCTGATGCAAAAGAGGTTTTTTTCTTTTTAACAAAAGTCTAAGTTGACTACTTTGGAACATTTCATGAAGGTCAGTCTCTTAAAATTTCCATCTCATTCACTATGGGTAACATAACTATAGATGACTAGAAAAGAAATAAGATACTTTATGAATGCTGAATTAATGTTTTATTGCCAGTATCTAAAGTTCTACTGCAAAACAATTATTCTAGAAATCTTATACTTGGATAGTCATGATTGTGTTTTACTCAAAAAACAAAACAAAAAACCTGACTCTGATCTCTACTTACTAGGTCTGTGCTCCAAAAATAAATGTCTAATATCAAAAGATGATGGGGCTGGGGTTGTAGACCAGTGTTAGAGAACTTGCCTAGCATGTGAGGCTTTGGGTTCAACTCCCAGCAAGGAAAAGAAAACAAACAAACAACAGCAACAACAACAACAACAACAAAACACTGTAGGATGGACTAGCAAAGTTATGTTTTCTGATAAAATAATATGTAAGGGAGATAACATTTTATGATTCTCTATTGTAGCTCATACACACACACACACACACACACACACACACACACACACACACACATATGTCTATATAGTTCTTTTTTTTTTTTTTTTTTTTTTTTTTTTGCCGTGCTGGGGGTTGAACCCAGGGCCTTGCACTTGCATGCTTTGCAAGCACTGGACCTCTGAGCTGCACCCCCAGCCCATTTCTTTACTTTTTGAGACAGGATCTTGCTAAATTACTGTCTCTGGTCTGGCACTTGTGATCCTCCTGTCTCTGCCTCCCAAGTTGCTGGGATTACAGGTGTGTGCCAACATGCCCTGCCAAGTAACTCATATTTTAAAAATTAGTTACTAAACCTCATCTGGTCAAATGAGCAAGGTATTACTAACTGAATTAATGTAAAATGGGAATTATAAAATATGCTAATTGGTACCAGAATAATTTAGGTGAAAAGATTACAGTTAGATTTACTCAGTTGGAAGAAAGGACAAGGTCTGTCTTGTCATCTGAAAAAAGAAATGGATGAATGGAGCCATAGACATTTCTTTCTTTGTCCTGTTTGTGTGATTTGCATAGTGCCAGTACTAGCATTTGAAATCTAGTTCCTATGGTTGCATTAGAGGAACTGGTGTAGCAAAAATACTACTACTATCATTACAGGTACTATTTCTAATAATTCTAAGTGTTTAGAGAGTAGGATAGTATGAGTCTATTAGTTTACAAAATAGTTAATTGCTAATATGGAACAGAAAAAAATATTGAAAATAAATACTACCTAGAAAATTTTTTACAAATCAAATAGAAGAAATACAAAAAACAAACAAACAGGAATTTAACTTGTGGTACACTTATTTTTGCATTAAGCAGAACACTGTAGCATGTCATTATAAAATGTAGAAATAGCATATACCCCTGAAGGTGAGTTCATACATACCCCTAATTTTATTAAGTCGCACCAAATATTTTAGACTTACTTTTTTATTTTCTATTAATATTTACTAACTAGAAAAAATAGAATAAGATTATATTAAATGACTGCCTCCATATTCCAAGTTTATGAAAGTAAAATGCATGTAATGGTGCCTGATGCATAGAGAATTCTATAAATGGATGGGGTTTTCTTTCAGTTCTTATGTTTTTTCCTAATCTCAGCATACTTATTAAGAGTAGGGCTGGGGATATAGCTCAGTAGTAGAACATGGGCTTAGCATGAACAAGGTTCTTTGTTCAATCCCTAATCAGTAGCTCCATCACAGGGAGGGAGGGAAGGAAGGAGGGAGAGAGGGAGAAGGAGAGAGAGTGGGGGGAGGGGGGAAAAGAAAGAAAGAAGAAGGATGAATGAATGAATGAATGTTGTCGGGTCCAGAGTCAAAATAAATATTCAGATTCCATCTTTGCTATTTTCAAGTTGTGTTACTTGTGGGTAACTTAATTTTCCTCTACTTCAGTTTCTTTATCTGTTTAAATGGAGGATAACAACATACTCTTTGTGCATTATGAGGATCAAATGAGTTAATTATATAACATCTGTGCGACTTCTGATTATCAACAGAAACTAATTAGATTCTTATATAGTAAAAATAACTGAATCTCACCCGCAGTTAAGTGGCCTGGATTGAATATCAGCTCTTTAAAGTTTTTATTAGTTATAAAACTTATAAGTTTCTTTTAAAAATACCTGTATGTACCAAAAAGTCCTTAATGGAGTCAATAACAGCTTTGGTCGTCCAGGGGTAGAATGTTACTGCCAGCATGACAGTGGAGCTGCAGTAATCCAACTCCAGTTCCTGATTAATGAGGTTAGTATATTGTGCTAATTAGTCCTTGTAATAGCTGAAATAGGGCCACATCTACTCTTATTTCTTGCATGGATTCATATTTAAATATTTGAAGAAAAATTAATTTCTTGTGGGTTAGAGATAGTAATTCATCTTAAGGTACCATCATAGATAGGTGCGTCATGTTCTTAAAACTGTATTGCAAATAGAATAATGTGAGGTAAATATTTTTGATATTTGCTAAATTTTATGTCAGGGATAATAAAGTTATTTAACATAAAAATCTATAATAAAGTATTTTAAAAATATTGAGTTAGTTGTAAATAACATAATGTACTTTAATGAGTTGCTTCAAAATATAACCAGAAAAATAGCTTCCATGAGAAAGTGGTTACTGCCTCAAGTTTTGTTGCTTATTGGTTGAAGTCATTGATGATGCCTTTCTTTTTGCTAAGAATGTGAAGTATGGAAGGTGCAAGAGAAAACACCCTTTAATTATCACAGGAAACAGTGTGTTTGCAGATTTTTAAAGAAGTACAAGCAGCTCTGGGCCTGGGATTTAACTCAGTTGGTAGAGTGCCGCTCTGCAGTCTTTGAGGTCCCGGGTTGGATTCCTTTTACCACAAAAATGGGAGAAGGACATGGCAATCCACTCCCAAGGCAATCCCAAAGCAATCAGCTATTTAAAACCCTATGAGGGCCACTATGAGTGGGACACGACTTGACAGTATCTAACAACAACATAAGCAGCTCTGAGGATAAATGTTTACTGCAAGTAGTGACAGGCAAGAAAAACTGCTCATAGAAGGAAGAGAAACTACTTAAGAGAAAGCTCTGAACTCCTTCGAAATGAGGATTGTTTGTAGATGTTCTTTTTGCCCCTAAATCCTTAGGATCTGTGGAACAAATTCGAATGTATGTGTGAGAAAATAAATTACTGAATAACTCTGGCTTTTAATAAATATCTTATTCCTATCATAAATTAAAAGATGCATCATGCATATAAATACTGAAGATTATAATATAAAATTTCAGTAAAATTATGATCCAGAAACAATCCCGAAGCACTCAGCCATTGAAAACCCTATGAGGGTCGCTATGAGTCGGATACCGACTCGATGGCACCTAACAACAGCAACAACAATGATCCAGATAATTTGTGATTGAATAGAATTTTCAGGGTATGGTAAGAGAATACCTTCTAGTGGAAAGTAGAATGTGTGGACTCTATATATTTATGCTTTGGAATTGTTAGAATGTAGCAAAGGAGCTACACAATTGAGTAGCCCTCTCAGAATTCTGAAGGTAGAAATGACTTTAAGGGATCATCTCATGTAAATTTGATGCCTTAGACACTAATCAAACCAGACACATTATGGCATGACATCAAAGACATCAGTCATGAAGGCGGCAAGAGGTTATTAAAAAGACAGAGGAAAAGGAAAACACCAAATTATATGTCAAAAGGGACTCTAAACTTTGCCTTTGAATGTCCTAACAGCTAAAGGAAAAGGAAAAAAGGATGAAGTTAAAGAACTAAATGATTTCAAAAGGCAACTTGAGAAGACAAAAAATTAAATATAATGACGTGCATATAAACTGGAGATAGAAAACCAAGAGGGCAGACAATGCTGTTTTTCTCAAGCTTAAAAATTGAAGAAAAAATTAAAGCCTTGAGGGGCAACAGTGATGGATTCTACAGGGAAAACATTAAATGACTCTGGAAACGTCAAAAAATGGAAGGAATACACAGAGACATTACACCAAAAAGAATTGTTAAATGATCACCCACTTCTTGAGGTTCCATATGATCAGAAACCAGTGGTACTGAAGGAAGAAGTAGAAACTGCTTTGAAGGCATTAGCAAAACAAGGCTCTAGAAACTGATGGAATACCAATTGAGATGTTTCAACAAACAGACACAGCACTGGAGGTGTTCATTTGTCTATTCCAAGAGATTTGTAAAACAGCTACCTGACCAACTGACTTGAAAAGATCTGTATTTGTGCCTATTCCCAAGATGGGGGATCCAATAGAATGCAGAAATTATAGAACGGTATCATTAATTTCACATGCAAATAAAATTTTGCTAAAAATCATTCAAAAGCAACTGCAGCAGTATATTGACGAGAAACTGCTAGAAAATCAAGCCAGATTCAGAAGAAAGTATGGAACCAGGGACATTATTGCTGATGTCAAATGGATTTTGGCAAAAAGCAGAGAATACCAAAAAGATGTCTATCTGTCTTATTGACCATTCAAAGGCATTTTACTGTGTGTGTTATAACAAATTATAAAGAACATTGGGAAGAATAGGGATAGCAGAATACTTAATTCTATTAATGAGGAAACTGTATGTGGACCAGGAGGCAGTTGTTAAAACAGAACAAGGAAACACTGTTTGGTTCAAAGTCAGGAAAAGTGTATCAGGCCTTTATCCTTTCACTTTATGAAAAGGAATGTGGCATTAGAATTGGAGGAAAACTCATTAACAACCCATATTATGCAGATGAGACTACCATGCTTACTGAAACTGGATAGGATTTGAAACATTTACTGATGAAGATCAAAGAAAACAGCCTTAGATATGGATTGCACATTAACATCCAGAAAACAAAAATCCTTACAACTGGGTCAGTAAGCAACTTCATGATAAATGGAGAAAAGATTGAAGTTGTCTAAGATGTTGCTTTACTTGGTTCTACAATAAACTGCTGCCTCCCTCCCCCGCCACCAGAAGCAGTGAAGAAATCAAAAGACACATTGCATTGGGAAAAGCTGTTGCAAAAGACCTCTTTAAAGTGTTGAAAAGTACAGGTGTCACATTGAAGACGAAGGTGTGCCTGATTTATGCCATGACATTTTCAGTCTCATATGCTTATGAAAGCTGGGTATTGAATAAATGAGATAGAAGAATTGATGCTTTTGAATTATGGTGCTGGATACGGATATTGGTTCTTATGAACTGCCATAAGAGTCATCCTATTCATCCTAGAAGAAGTGCAACCAGAGTGTTCATTGGAAGCAAGATTGTCTTGACTTCATCTTACGTATTTTGGACATGTCAGGAGGGACCAATCCTTGGAGAAGGACATCATGTTTGGGAGAGTGGCAGGTCAACGAAAAAGAGGAAGCCCTCAACTGGATGGATTAACACAGTGTCTGCCACATGGGTTTAAACATAAAAAAGCTTGTATGCATGGTACAGTGTTGGGTAGTGTTTTGTTCTGTTGTACATAGAGTCACTATGAGTGGAACCTGACTTTATGGCATATAACAACAGTATTAAATATTTTACCTTTTTGAATTAGTCAGGTTTTTCAATGACATTGAAGTTACAGTGTGCCAATGCAATCTTTGTTCTTCATACATTACATCTAGGCATAGTATTTTCATAAAGTTTTATCTTAAACTAAATGAAAGAGCCTGTAGCCATACCACTGTGGCATCTGATCCCATGAGATTATGGAAGCTAAGCAGGGTCAGTCCTGGTTAGTACTTGGATGGGAGACCGCCTGGGAACACCAGGTGTTTGTTGTAGGCTTGGGAGAGGGACCTGGCAACTCACTCCCAAAAAACAATCAGCCATTGGAAACCCTATGAATAACAGAGAAGCAGTAACAATGGTGTTTCACCTTGTATGTAAGGTTGCTACGAGTCAGTCAGACACTGACTTGATAATGCACCTAACACCACCACCACCAAATGAAAAGAAGTTATTTCTTATCATATTTTTCTGTTAGTCAAGGAAGTATTTGCAATAATGACCAAGTAATTTATGTACTGATTTCTAATTGAACATAGCTGTCTTAATCATACTGTATCATTAGTTCCTAGTATATGTTTGGTTTATAAGGTCTTAAATTACATTTTAAATTACTAAAGAATTTAAAAATTAATTTATATACACATTTACACAGATAATACTATACTTACTGTTTAGTATTTGGGTCAGGAAAATATTTTCTAGAATTAAATATATTAACAGAAAGTTTTGAAATTTGAAAAGGTATTTTATCGGCTATTTAGTAATATATATGTTAATAAAATGTGTTACATATAAAACATTCTTTATTTTCAAGGGAGCTCTTGTGAGTGCCTTGGCTGATGATACCTTACACTTATGGAATTTACGTCAAAAGAGGCCTGCCATACTACATTCACTTAAATTTTGCAGAGAAAGGTAAGAATTCTTTCAGTTTTCCTATATATAGGGTATTTGCTCTTCTTCTTTGATACATTTTCTTTGAATTTTATTTTTTGATTGTTTTTGTGACAGAATTTGATGATGTAAAAGCATTTTACATCGTTATATGATGTAAAAAGTAGTTTTAATATGTCAAAAATATGCAATGAAACAAGATCTCTTCTTTTCCAGACACATCTACCTTTCTAGAGAGAACTATACAAATTCCTTTTTGTTTTTTTCTAGAAATACCTATACTTTATGTATAAAATCCAAAGTCTCTCTATAGCTTTTTTTCTTTTTGCATAGAAGTGAAGCCAGTATATAGTTTTCTTGTAACTTGGTTTACTTAAGGACACATCTGATTGATTAACTTACATGGCACATTTAAATCTTCATTTGTCCTTTTCATAACTACATAGTAATCCCTTGTGTATTTTATTCAGTCAGTCTTCCTCAATAGGCTTTAGTATCATTTTCAGGCTTCTGTTCATTTTGCTTTATTGTAATGTGTTACACATGTGTCTTTGAGCCCATATACAAATATACTTAGGAGATACATTTGTAGAATTGGAATAGCTCAAATAAATCTCTACTAATATGACTTATGAAATTTGAGCATTGATTGATAAAATTATTGATTGTAAGGGCCTTCTTCACCCCAATTTTATTAATACATTGTCCTTCATATGTTCTTGTACAATTCCTTTTTTTTTTAAGTACCTAGGGGCTTGACCCCAAGACCTTGCACATGTTAGGCACGTGCTGTACCACTGAGGTGCATCCCTGGCCTCTTTTTTTATTTTTTAGTTTGAGGTAGGGTCTTGCTCAGTTGTGCAGAGTGTCTGTCATCCTGCTTTAGCCTCCCAAGTTGCTGGGATTACAGGTGTGGACTGTGGAGCCTGGCCTTCCAGTTTTTGTTCTTCATCTTTGATTCACATAGAACTTACTTGGGTATGAAATATGAATAAAGATATAGTCCACTCTGCCACAGCATATGAGCTATTTTTTGGCAGATGTGTGTGATGTTTATGTGTTGTTGTTGTTGTTAGGTACCGTCAAGTCAGTATCCTACTCATAGCGACCCTCTATACAATAGGGGAAACACTATTGTCAGTGCTTCTCTGCTGTTCATAGGGTTTTCAATGGCAGACTGATTTTTGGGAGGGGGTTGCCAGGTCCTTCTCCCAAGCCTACAGCTTCTGGTGTTCCCAGGCGGTCTCCCATCCAGGTACTAACCAGGCCCAACCCTGCTTAGCTTCCGAGATCTGACGGGATCGGATGCCACAGGGATATGGCTGCAGGCAGATGTTTATGTAGTTGGCATTAAAAGCATAATTATTGTATTTGTCCAAGGATCAGGCTGTGTTCCTGGTTTCATAAGTGTAAATATGGCATGTTGTATACACAGGTTGGTCTGTGAGTCTGGGCTTCTTCCCCCAGGAGCCCTCAAAACTAGGCGAGTTACAGAGGCCTTTGGAAATACAGGAATTCCAACTTTGCCAGTTAATTTCAGGGCATATCTACATTCTATGGGAATGGGGGTGGACAGAGACCAGACCTGGCTAGTAGTCAGTAGCAGTTTGCTGTTGACCTACATCTGGTACTGGAAGACAAATCATCTAAGTGACTTTCGTTGAGTCATGTTGTGCTGCTTGTAGAAGGGCAGAAGTGCAGGAGAAGTTAATAAGAGAAAAGAGTGGGAGAGAGAACAAGAGTAGCAAAAAGTCAAGGATCAGTTGCTTTCTACCTGCAGGGAATCAGGCCAGCCTCTCTACTTTTGGAGGCAGAGTTTCTTAGTCTCTTTGCCAGAGGAGTCTCCCGGGAAGCGCTGCATCTGCCATAGAGCATGTGGAGATGGGAGAGATGTCTTTGTCCTAGTGTACATGCTCTCATCCATGTCATACCACCTACCTACTGGAAAGAGAAAAGAAGGTCTAGCAGGGTGGTTATCCAGCTGGTGTGATTCCCCCCCAACCCCAGGGGGCACTTGGCAATGTCTGGAGACATTTTCTCATTGTCACAGTTGAGGATTGGAGGGAATGGTATTGCTGCCATGTAGTTTTTGTCAGTGGCATGTCCATATTTCGCACTGGACACAGGCACCTGCTCACAGCAGTAGTAGTTGTTCTGTTTCCCAGGCTGAGCTCTGTGGCACTCACGACTCCCATAATATCTTCCTATTAGACTATCTTGGGACCCTTCTGTCAAAGCAGCTTTCTCTGGCAGGAGAAGCAGGAGAATCTTGTCATTCCAGGCCTGTGCTTCCATCCTTTGTTTGTGGGAACACATCCTTCTTTTCTTTATACAGGTAGTGGATATTCAGAGTTTATTTTCTGTATTAGGAAGTAGTCTGGGCTATGCTGCAGTAACAAGTACTCTCAAAGTCTCAGTGACTTAATACAAAAATTTTTATTTTTGCTTACTCTGTATATCCTTTGTGGACTTCCTGGGAGCAGTGTTGCTTTTTGGTGCTGTCTTTACCCCAGAATCCTCACTGAGCAGCAGCCAATCTTTAAAATATTCCCAGTTCCTGAAGTTGAAGTAAAAAGAAAATGTGCTGAAGTATATATTGATTATTAAAGCTTCTACCTGTCTGGGAATGACATATGTATCTTCTACTCCTTTTTTTTTGTGGTACTTTGGGGGCTGAACCCATGGCCTTACACCTATTTTGCAAGTGCTCCACCACTGGGCTGCCCCCCTAGCCCATTTAAAATTTTTTTTTATTTTGAGACAGAGTCTCTCTAAGTTGTACAGGCCACCTCTGGCCTCAAACTTCAGATCATCCTACCTCTGCCTCCTGAATTTCTGGGATTACTGGTGTAATTGAGGGCCAGAGTATATTACATGGCCATCCCTAATTTCAGTGATATACCCAGGAAAAGAAAAGTCTGGAATATTTATAAATAGTCATGTGACCATTATTGACATAGAATCACAGTAGACAATATCCTAGTTAGTTGCCCTGCATTCCAGTATGATTTTGGGCTAACTTAAATTAATAATTTATTTTTATACCATTTACATTTTTACTTCTGAAACTAATATCACAACCAAATAAAATTATGCTAAAGATCATTCAAAAGCAAATGTAGCAGTAACAGTAACAGGGAATTGCTGGAAAATCAAGCTGGATTCAGAAGAGGGTGTGGAACCAGGGTCATCATTGCTGATGTCTGATGGATATTAGCCCAAAGCTAATAACAAAAAGATGTCTGTTTATGTTTTATTGACTACACAAAGGCATTTGACTATGTGGATCATAACAAATTGTGAAGAATGAGAATACTAGAGCACTTAATTTTACTCATGAGGAATCTGTACATGGATCATGAGGCAGTTATTTGAACAGAACAAGGAAACACAGCCTGGTTTAAAGTCAGGAAAGATGTGAGTTAGGGCTATTTCCTTTCACTATACCTCTTCAATCTCTATGCTGAGCAAATAATCCGAAAATCTGGACTTTTTAAAGAAGGTGACATCATGATTGGAAGAAGACTCATTAACAACCTGCATTATGCAGATGACACAACTCCGCTTGCTGAAAGTGAAGAGGCTTTGAAACATTTACTGATGAAGATCAAAGAACACGGCCGTCAGTATGGATTGCTCCTCAACATCAAGAAAATAAAAATTCTTACAAGTGGGTCGGCTACCAACTTCATGATAAATGGAGAAAGGATTGAGATTGTCCAAGATGTTACTTTACTTGGTTCTACAATGAACACCCATGGAGGCAGCCGTCAAGAAATCAAAATACACATTGCACTGGGAGAAGCTGTTGCAAAAGACTGTTTAAAGCATTGAAAAGTAATGTCATCATATTGAACATGAAGATGCCCCTGACTCTTGCCATCATATTTTCAGTCACATCATACAGTTGTGAAAACTGAGCATTGAATAAGGGAGACAGGAGAAGAATTGATGCTTTTGAATTATGGTGTTGGAGAAGAATATTGAATATAACATTGACTGCCAGAAGAACCAGAAAATCCATCCTAGAAAAGATGCAATCAGAGTGCTCGTTGGAAGCAAGGATGGCTAGACAACATCTTACGTATTTTGGACTTGTCATCAAGAGGGTCCAATCCCTGGAGAAGGACATCATGTATGGGAGAGTGGTGCAGAAAAGGAACACCCTCAACTACATAGGTGGACACAGTGCAACAATAGGCTTAAACATAAAAAAGATTGTGTGCCTGGCACAGAATTGGGAATGTTTTTTTCTGTTGTACATAGGGTCACTATGAATCGAACCCAACTTGATGGCACCTAGCAACAACAACCATTTGCATTTTTATTTCTAAAAGTAACAGAGGTAGGAAAAACATGAAAAGTTCACAAAAAAGTATTTCATAAATTCTAAGCAATTTTTGCCTGCAGCAGTAGCCCTGTGGCATCTGATCCTGTCAGATCTCGGAATCTAAGCAGGGTCGGGCCTGGTTAGTACCTGGATGGGAGACCGCCTGGGAACACCAGAAGCTGTAGGCTTGGGAGAAGGGCCTGGCAACCCCCTCCCAAAAATCAGTCTGCCATTGAAAACCCTATGAACAGCAGAGAAGCACTGACAATAGTGTTTCCCCTGTTGTACAGAGGGTCGCTATGAGTTGCATACCGACTCGACAGCACCTAACAACAACAACAACAAGAAGCAATTTTTAATTTAAACTTATGTTTTATACATTCTTATTTTCATAAGTCATTAGATTTAATATTGTTAGAAATTTTTATAAATATAGAAATGTGATTTAAATTATATATTTTCATAATGTGGGTTTTTATTCTAATTGTAATTGTGGCAAAATACACATAAAACTTATCTTCATATTTGAGTATATAGTTCAGTACTGTTAAGTATAGTTGGTGCTGGGATTTAGCTCAGCTGGTAGAGCACCACTCAGCAGTCTCTGAGGTCCCAAGTTCAATTCCCAGCACCTCAAAAGTGAGAGAAGGACATGGCAATCCACTCCCAAGGAGATCCCAAAACAATCAGCCATTGAAAACCCTATAAGGGTCACTATGAGTTGGATATGACTCAATGGCACCTAACAACAACAAGTATATTTACATTACTGTATAACTCAGTAGTGTGGATATATTTTGTTAGATTTCATTTTTATGGTTTTTAAGAAAAAAATGAAGATATTTTAGTGTCAAGTCTTGGCTTAACTCTGAACTTGAGCAAGTTGCTTCACTGATTTGTTTGATGTTTTTTCAATTTACAGACAAATTTCCTCTAAGACTCAATCTTTACTATTTCATTTCTCTTAAATAGTAAATAAGTTTGTCCACCTCTCTTCATTTACTTTGTAGGTAACTACAGAATGACTATGACAGGCAGCTTGGTTTTGATTACTTAGCATATATATGACAGCATAGACAAGACAAAATTGGGTTTATCTGTTAAGATCTTGATAGAGAAGACTTAGATGGGGGGAAGGGGGAAGCCTAGGGGAGGGTAAGGGGGAACCTATATGAATAATGTACATCAAAATGCATATATGGAAATGTCACAATGAAATGCATGTCAGAATGAATCACATTAAGGTGTACATTAAAAATTTCCAATAAAAAAAAAAGAAAAGGAAAAAAAGATCTTGGTTGTGTTGAGCTTCACTTGGCTTATACTTTTTTATTTGTTTGATTTTCTTTCTTTTAAAGAATATTAGGAAGAAGTCATGGGTTAGTAAGAGTTATGACTATGTGCTAGTTTTTTTTAAATCATCATGCATTAATATAGCCAGTATTCTTAACCATGTTAAATTTTTGCGTGAAAAATAATAATATTGAAATAAGAATATAAAGCAGTTTAAAAATGAATTATGTATGTAGACTGTCCTATTTAGGGCCTAATATTATTGTCTGCATAGCTTTTCATTACTTATGAAATCCTTCCATGTAAATGATACTTACTCTCAGGGGTCAAGAAAAATTTCCCTACTGAAGTGTTTTAGAATGGGTTTTTTTCCTTCCTTAGTATGTTAAGTATGTTAATATGTTAAGTACTTGAGTATTGGTACTAAGATTATATATTTCTGATGACTTTATTCTAATATTATATTTATAGTTTATATATGGCAGTTTCATTTGATAATGGATGCATCTATTGAGAGAATAGAGAAGCATGCATACATTCTAAAGGAAAGGTAAATGCACTTTTACACAGGATATGTTAATAATTAAAATTCATTATAGTTTAATTTAAGCTTATATCAGTGAACCCTTCATTGATGTTTAAGGGAAAAACTCTTAAGAAAAACAGTATTTGGCAAGTGGATTAATTCATTCAGATTCCAGCATAGCAATGGGTGTTATAAGGTACTGTGGGAACTGGCTACTGTCCAAATGTCATAAATAAATTAATTAATTTAAAAGATAAATATATTTTTTAATTAATTATATATTATAAGCTGTATATTTTTAATTAATTAATTAATTAATTAAAGTATAATTATGAATAGATATAAATAAATAATTAAATTAATTTATTAACACAAATCCATTTACCACATTATACTATTATTATAATATTACCTAAATATGTGACACATATATATGAAGCATATAATTTGCTGAGCAGTTACCTGAATAGGCCAAAACTAAGATAGATATTAAAGAATGTTTGGCCAAATATCAACCTTAAACTATCTATAGTTCTTACAAAAATTTTGAATGAATTCATTGTACAAATGAAGCAAGAAGTAAGTGAATCACAAAACTGGAACAAATTAAAGACCTAGAATTATAAATTCTATACTAGTTGAATTATATTGTCAAAATACTACTTTTCTTTGAAAGCAGCTTGTTGAAAGGGTAAAGGCATTAGAAATGAGTGACTTGATGAGATAAAATTCAACTATCAGGGCTATTAGGAAGACCAGACATCTACTACTCTGGGCCTAATTCTGATCCACAGACAGAATTGATTATTGATACAGAGATGAGTCATTTTGGTATTCAGACAAACTACTTCTTATTTTTTTTTATTTTTTTATTGTTTTGGTAATACTGGGGCCTGAACCTAGAACCTGGAGCACACTTTGCAAATGCTCTACCACTGAGTTGTACCACCAGCCCTCTCTTTTTATTCTTTTATCTTGAGACAGGCTCTCACTAAGTTACTCAGGTTGCCTCTGACCTCAAACCTGCTATCTTCCTGCTTCTGCCTCCCAGGTTGCTGGGATTATAGGCATGTTCCACTGCATCTGGCTTCAGATAAACTTTTAAAAGAAGAAACATTTTCTTAACATTCAGGGAAAAAACAGTTTAAAAAATTATTTAATGACTTTGAAATTGTGAGAGGAAAGATATTAAGGAAGTATTGGAAATTTCCTAGAATACTCATACATAATAACCAAGAAATTCAGACAAAGAAAGAAAAAAGGTATTCAGAGAGACTGATCTGACTGCACAAAGGCCTTATAATGTATTAAAGATTAAATGGAAAGAGAAAGTATGTACCACCAAAGGTGAATTTAAGAGGAGTCTTGCTTTACTAATGAACAGAATGAGTTAAGTTGTATAAAAGTTGTCAAACAGAAAAATAAATAAATGAAAACACTTTGGGTTTTTATGTTTAGGGAAGGAGAGCTCAGTAGTTGATAGATTTGTTGTTAGATGCCATCAAGTGGAGTCTGACTCATAGCAACGCTCCTACAGTTTTCAATGGCTGATTGTTTGGGGATTGCTTCAGGAGTGGATTACCACATCCTTCTTCTGTTTTTTCAGTTCTGGGGATCCACCTGGGTCCTCAGAGAATGTGGAGCAGCACTGTACTAACTGAGCTAAACCCTAGCTAGATCAATATTGATATATTATTATTAGCTAATGTCCATAGTTTATGCAGATTAGCTTGTGTTTTCCTTGTTAGGTTCCATGAGTGGGATCTGACTCATAGCAATCCTCATAGGGTTTTCAGTGTCATTGTTTATGGGATTGCTTCCAGAGTGGATTGCCAGGTCCTTTTCCCATTTTTGTGGTGCTGGGGATAGAACCTGGGTCCTCAGAGAGTGCAGAATAGCACTCTACCAACTGAGCCAAACCCCATCACATGTACAAGAGAAGAAAATAATCCCCGGCACTGTGCGTCCCTGGCACTAATGTCAGTGCTTTTCTGCTATTCATAGGGGTTTTCAATGGCAGATTGTTTTGGGAGTAGACTGCCAGGTCCTTCTCCTTAGCCTGCAGCACCTGGTATTCCCAGGAGGTCTCCCATCCAAGGACTAACCAGGCCTTCCTTGCTTAGCTTCTAGGATCAGGTGGGATTGGATGCCAGGGTACTGTTGCTGCAGTTGATAATAGTTGTTGCTGTTGTTAGGTGCCCTCAGTTCCCTGTTGGACTCATAGCAACTCTACATACAACAGGCGAAACACTATTGTCAGTGCTTCTCTGCTGTTCATAAAGTTTTCAATGTCAAATTGATTTTTGAGAGTGGGTTACCGGGTCCTTCTCCCAAGCCTACAGCACCTGGTGTTCCCAGGTGGTCTCCCATCCAAGTACTAACCAGGCCTGACCCTGCTTAGCTTCTGAGATCTGATGGGATCAGATGCCCAGGGCTACAGCTGCAGGCCTGCTATTCATAGAGCTTTCAATTCCTGATTGTTTTTTGGAAGTGAGTTGCTGGGTCCTTCTCCCAAACCTATAGTACCTGATGTTCCCAGGTGGTCCCAGGCTCCCATCCAAGGGTCCCAGGCCCGACCCTGTTTAGCTTCCACGACCTGACAGGATCGGTCGCCACAGTGATACAGCTGCAGGCTTGATATGAGTAAGGGATATGTAATTCCTTTATGTCAATGCACTGTTCGCCCAGATAAATCACATCGTCACTAAAGGGACTGACTCCTGCTCATTGTGTTTGATTGAGGAGGGTTGTAAAGTTGAAGTTGCTATTCAGATTTGGTAATGAATAAATACAGTTTAGAAGCTCAATTCATGAAATGTTAGGTTCTTCCTGTGTGCTAGGCATTGGGATAAGTAATAGAAAATGCTTGAACAGCTTACATTAAATCAGAGACCAAGACATACATTACAATATGAATGAATGCCATTCTAGAGGTTCATATTAAAATGTGATGAAATAACTAATTTTGCAATTTTTATTAAGACAAAAGTCTGTCATTTGGAAAATACAAACTAAAACCACAGCCACTCATCAGAATATCTAAATTATTGGCTAGATTGTATGAAGCAGCTGAATTTCTCATAGTCTACTGGGGACAGGTTTCAATATTACAACCACTCTAGAAAATTTTTTAGCAGAATTTGCATATTCCATGACCCAGCACTTCCACTCCTACACAAATACCTAAGGTAGACAGAATTCTATGATAGGTACTAAGGTATCTGCCTGGCACACATATCCCTACTCCTCATTATTTAAACACACCTTTATCTTGGTATAGGCATTTTGCTAATGTGGTTAAGTAGTTACTTGACTTCAGGATAGGGAGAGTAGCCAGGCACACTTGTAAACCCAGCGACTTGGAGGTGTAGGCAGGAAGATCGCAAGAACGAGACCAGAGTCAATCTGTGCAATTTAGCAAGACCCTATGTAAAAAAAAAAAAAAAAAAAAAAGAGTAGCTCCAGTATGCCTGACTTAATCAGGTAAACCTTTAAAAGGGGACTGGCTTCTTCCTGGCCAAAGGTTCAACATGTGAGATGGATTCAGTGGAAGGAAGATTTTTCCCTTGCTGCCTGATACTATTGTCAGTGCTTGTCTGCTATTTATAGTGTTTTCAATGACAGATTGTTTGGGGAGTGGGTAACGAGGTCCTCCTCCCTAGCCTGCAGTGCCTGGTATTCCCAGGCAGTTTCCCATCCAAGCACTAACCAGGCTGACCCTGCCAAGATTGGATGCCAGGGTGCAATGGCAGCAGACTAGATGTAGCTCTAGGAGCTGAGACTGTGCCCTTTGACATTCGGCAAGTATATGTAGACTCAGTCTTACAACTGCAAAGGTGAATTTTACTAGGAGCCTGGGAACAGATTTTATGCTATAGTTTCCAGAACTTGTCTGATACTTGGATTTCAGCCTTGTCACTTTCTGACAGAGAACCTAGTCTTACAGCATCTGAACATCTGACCAGCAGAATACTGTGTTATAGTTAGTGGGTATTGTTTTAAGCCATTACATTTGTGGTAATTTGTTACACAGCAGTAAAAAACTAAAACACAGATTTTGCTATCTGGAAGTGGAATACTGCTGCAACAAATACAGTCATGTGTTGCTTAACTGAGAAAAAGTGTTCTGTGAGATACCTAGTAAGGTGATTTCCTTGTGCACACATCATAGAATGTATTCTCACAAACTAAGACAGCTGTGACATCACCAGATGATGTAATCTTATGGGTCTGCTATTGTACATGTGCTAATTGGAACATCATTATGGGGCACATATGCTTTTTTTTCCTCCAGAGAAAGACCTAGAAGCCACTACCCAAACAATCAGCCATTGAAAACCCTATGAATAGCAGAGAAGCACTTAAATAGTACTGGGCATAACATAGGGTCAGGTAGTGTTTTGTCTATTGTACATAGAGTCACTGTGAGTCAGGTCCGACTTGATGGCCCCTAACAACAATAAAAAGAGAGAGATAAATTGAAGGAAAAATTATGAAAGAAATCAGGACTTGATGATTTGGGGAATTCTAACTCTGATGCAAATGGCAAGAAAGAAATTACTTTTAAAAGTCTGACACAGGCAAAAACATGAGGTGTGTCTATACAATTTTTACTAAAAATCTCTTAAAGACCAAAAGGTCAGGTGTTCAGTTGCACAAGGGCTCCTTTAAAACATTGAGGGTATGCCCCAACAACAACCCACAGATCTCAACTAATCTAGAGAATCTCATTTTTGTTGTTGTTTCTAGGAAGTTTAAAAACATCCCACATGCATCTCAGCAGGAGCCAAAATAGAGAAGGGATTATCTCAAAAGATTTGTGGGCGTGACTTTTGTCTAATGGAATGAAATCCAGTGAAATTTATTTAAAACTTTCAAGTTTCTTGAGAAAGCTTATCAGTAGAAACTGCCAGAAGGATTGCAATGCCTTACAAAATAAATACTTAGACAACAACAAAAAAACAAAAACAAAACAACCACATACATACACACATTTACTGACTGATAGACTGATACCTCTTAGCTCTTACAGAAACAGGTCATCCCTTGGCAGGAGAAGGAAGTCAGGCCACTGCATAGACTGTGTTGTGTATCTGGGAAGATAGATTTAAAGAGGGAGAGTCTTCAAACATACCAAAAAACAGTATTTGCTTCAGGCTAATGCTGTATATAATCTTTATTCCTTTAAATACAGTGCTTGATTCTCCTTGGAGTGCTGTTTGGTTCATGGTCCCATAGCAAAGCCGTTTCTTTTTTTTCTTCCTCCCTCCCTCCCCTCTCCCCTGTCTCCTCTCCTAATCTGTAAATTTGGTAACGTTCCTGTCAAAAAATTTTAACAAGGGTTATTCATTATTCTGAAATTTACATAGCAAAAAGAAAGGCTCAGTATAGCCAAGGTAGTTTTGACTCAAATGTGAGATGGTGGTATTTTTTTATTGGACACCAAAAATTTTTATAAATCTGAATAAATTAAAATGACATAGTAATTGCCAAGGGAAGAAAAATGGACCAGAATACAATGCATATAGTGTGTCCAGAAGATATATGAAGAGAGACACACATTTAACATATGACAGAGGTAGAATTGCAAATAGGAGAGGAATGCGTCAAGTAAAATACACTGTGACAACTCTTATCTAAATGGAGAAAAGTGGGTCCTGCATCATAACTAAAATAAACTGTTAATCATTTGAAGACTTAAGTGTGCAACAACCACAGAAAAATTAAAATTAATACTTGGAAAAAAGTAATGTAGGGAATATCTATAAAATATGGACAAGGAGTTCTTAAGTGTGCAAAGTACAAACTATATATTAGAAGAAATATAATTTCTGTTAAAAATTTTAAATTCTGTGCAGCACATTTACCATAAAGTTGAGAGACTGCTTGCTCACCACTTACTGATCAATAGCACAGGATTCAAAATCATTCATACAGTGTTTTTCTTTTTAAAAAACAATGCCCTCTCCACCTAATATTTCTTGTCTTTGATTTTATAAACATGAAGGAAACGTAACGGAGCACATATATTACAATTGTTAGTAAGACTTAAGTAAATTTTAGAGAAAATAAAGGCAACCAAAATAAGACTAATAAAAATAATCATTTAACTTAGTTTATTTAAATGTACATATAGGGTCGTATTTGTGTGTGTAGAGAGGAAAACATTTTAATAATAAAAAAGACTTGCAATAAACTGCAAAATATTTAGAGAAAACACATCCAATAAAATACAATAAAAGCCCATGTAATGTAAAAATGGGGAAATAAGAAAATGAGATGACTTATGAAAAAGTACAATTTAGAGCTGCTAAATGAATGCCAGATAACTTTATTATAACATTTGTATGAACAAACACCCTGGCATCTTCATTTCCCAAGATTGGTAAAAACAGAGCTTTAAGAAATTCCCCATTGGCTGGTTGTGGAAGTGCATGCCTGTAATTCCACCTTTGAGGCCAGCCTGAGCTATCTTACCTCTGGTCTCAAAAGAAAAGTAACAAAGGAAAACAAAAAGAAAACAGAATAAGAAATATCCTGTTCAGTGAGGACCAGTTTACTCAGTTGCTGATTATTATTTCTTACTTGATATATACTATTTTCCCATTTGATATTTACTGTTTCACTTTTGGAAATTCAGTTATGTTGATAGTTATTGATGTTATCTTAAGATTTCATAAGAAAGGCTAATATTATGATTTATTTGAACATATTTATAAAAATGTCAAAGCATTGAAAATATTGATATGTAATTAAATAATAGGTTAAATCAATATAAATGTAGAACTTTACAATTTTACAAATGAGAAACTTTCAAGGACCTCTGACACTTATTTTGCGAAACATTTACTTCACACTGCTGAATTATAGATATGATGAATAGTTTTCTAAAGTTGCTAATAATAGCTTATCAGAAAAGATACATGGGACTACAAATAAAAAGGAAATCTTTTAAACAGTTTATAAATTGTTTTCAACTGGATGCTGTTGTTTTTCATACATTGCTATGCTTATCAGAGTGCAGACTTAAATTTTCATTCATAACAGGCAGTTAGTATAAGGTACAGTTAATTTAATACATACAAATAATACCTGCTTCTTTCCTATTTCATTGAACCTTAATTTGGTAAACATTGAATTTCTAGTCCATGAAAATTCTGATAAATTCTGGATGCACATAAACATTTTTGACTAAAGAAGATGAAATAACAGGAATGCAATGGAAAGCATAATATGAATTTCATGAAATTTTCTGTATGAAATTTTAATGATTAGATAGAAAAATGATGCATCATATTTTGGGAATTTTAGATAAAGTGTTTAAAAATTTCATATGGACAAATATACATGATTAGTAGGAATTTCATTCACTGACAAACAGCATTGGGAGTTTCTACTATGTTCAAGGGCCTAAAGTTTTGAAGCATTCTCAAATGTTTAGAATGCTAATTAAGACATTCTTGGGTGTGTTGTATAGAAAGGATAATATGGGGGTGGTAAAGGATGTCTACCTTATGAAAAGCTTTCTGCACAATTATAAAAAAGTTATTCTCAACTTTTTTCAAATTTAAATCATAAAATTAACAACTATTAACAAGATAGATTACATGCTGATGTTTTCTGATCACTAGAAACTATCATATAGATAAGTTGCAGATTATGTGCATTTACTTGCTGTGTCAAGGTTCAATGCAGGAACACTAACCACTGAAGATATTTGAAGTATAAAAGTATTTAATACAGGGACCTAGCTGTTCATAAAATGTTGGGGAGAGTACTAAGCCTGTTGAGCTTAAAAACATCACCATAGCTGCAATCTAGGGAATAGAGTGGGGCTCATTTTACTATTTGCCTTTTACCACATAGGCTCATGAGCAGATCTTGGGTACTATGTCTGGTTCCATTGATACAGTAAATTTCTTACCACTTAGATCTCCATGAGTGTTTGTCAGTAGAAACAATAGAAAAATGGTCTCCACCTCTCTCTGTTTATAAATTTCAAGCACATATAATTAGTAGAAACCTAATCTCATCTAGGGCTGGGATTTAGCTCAGTTGGTAGAACGCTGAGCTGTAGTCTCTGAGGTCCTGAGTTCAATTCCCAGCACCGCAAAAATGGGAGAAGGACCTGGCAATCCACTCTCAAGGCAATCCCGAAATAGTCAGCCATTGAAAACTCTATGAGGGTCACTATGAGTCGGATACCGACTCTATGGCACCTAACAACAACAACAACAACAACAACAACAACAACAACAACAATCTCATCTAGAAACTAATCTGTAGGAGAACCTGGGAAACAAATTTTCGCTTTCCAACATCTGCAGTACAGGAAAGCTGAGTACCACTTGACCAAATCTACCATATCTTATCTATCTTCCCCCTTTTCTCAGATGTATGTACTTCAAAATGTCAGGGAGTATTGGCCTATTTTTAAACATTATTGTAGAAGATTGGAAGCTGGAAGGGTCTTTGGAGTAGATAGTGATGCAATCTCTCCTGGCTTTGAAAAGATAACTCTTATGGCATCTTGGAATAGATTTGAAAGTCATTGCTGATAGTTTACATTAAGCCCAGGTATGAGAGCAGAAAGAGAGTAAGTCAGGAATATCTGATTGTTTTATTAATTAACAAGTCCCTACGTTTTATATAGTTAATTTACTTATGTAATGAATATGTGTTGTTGTTAGTTGCTGTCGAGTCGTGTCCAACTCATGGCGACCCTCATAGGGTTTTCAATGGCTGGCTGTTTTGAGATTGCTTTGGGAGTGGATTGCCATGTCCTTCTCGCACTTTTGTGGTGCTGAGAATTGAACTCAGTACCTTAGAGACTACAGAGCAGCACTCTACCAACTGAGCTAAATCCCAGTCCAACAAATACATAGTGAATACTTACTAGATGCAAGATATTGAGATACTTGGTGAGAATACAAATGTAATGATATATTTCTTGTTATATTGAGTTAATCTAATAGTGATCCAGGCTTGTAGACAAATTTATTGAGTCATACTTCTCTCTGTAGGTTGAATTGTGAAATTATAATCATCTACATATTGTATTTATGCCCTTGTTTGTGGATGATTAATTTCAACGTTACTCAGGAAGCGATGCTTGGTCTTCTTTCAAAGAAAATCCATCCTTGACTACATAATACTTGACAGACTGCAAATGCTAAATAGTGAAGAGGATATATGCAGTACATCCTGACACTAAATATTTACCCATATTTTTAAGTCCCTTAACCAAATACAGGAATTAATCACGTTCCTAGTAACATAAATGGTGACTATACACATGGAACTTACCAGGTGGAACATGCAGGAATCAAATTGACTACCTTTGTGGAAAAAGATGATGGGAAACTTCAATATCAGAAGTCAGAAGAAGACCAGGTCCTGATTGTACCTCAGAGTGTCACTTGCTTATTTGCAGTTCAAGCTGACTGAAGAAAATTCGGACAAATGTTCATGAACCAAAGTATGACCTTGAGTATACCCCACCTGAGTATACCCCAGCTCAAGAACAGATTTGATGTCTCAAACACTAATGATTGAACACTAGATGAATTGTGGCATGATATCAAAGACATCGCTCATGAGGAAATAAAAAGGTTATTAAAAAGACAGGAAGAAAGGAAAAGACAAGTTACATGTCAGAAAAAACTCTGAAACTTGCACTTGAATTACAGGTAGCTAAAGTGAAAAGAAGACATGACAAACATAAAGAACTAAAGGAAGATTCCAAAGGGCAGACCAAGAAGACAAAATAATAACACGTGCAAAGAGGTGGACATAGAAACCAAGAGGGAAGAACATGCTCTGTTTTTCTCAAGCTTAAATTAATTGAAGAAAAAATTCAAGCCTTAAGTGCCAGTAGTGGAGGATTCAAGGGAAGCTATTAAATGATGTAAGAAACATCAAAAGAAGATGCAAAGAATACACAGAGTTATTATACCAAAAAGAATTGCTGGATGACCAACTATTTCAAAAGGAGCAAATGATCAGGAAGCAATGGTACAGAAGGAAGAAGTGGAGGTTGTCTTGAAGGCATTGGTGAAACCCAAGGCTTCAAGAACTATGGAATACCAATTGAGATATTTCAGCAAAGAGATGCGACACTGAAAGTGCTCATTTGTCTGTGCCAGGAGATTTGGAAAACAGCTACCTGGCCAACGGACTGGAAGAGATCCATATTTGTGCCTATTCCCAAGAAAGGGGATCCAACTCAATGTGGAAATTATTGAACAATATCATTAATATCACATGCAAAGAAAATTTTACTAAAGGTGATTCAAAATCGACTGCAGCAATATATACACATGGAACTGCCAGAAAAATCAGGCCGATTCCGAAGAGGGTGTGGAACCAGGGACATCATTGGTGACATTAGATAGATTTTGGCTGGAAATAGAATACCAGAAAGACGTTGATGTTTTGTGTTTTATTGATTATGCAAAGGAAAATTATGGATAATATTGTGGAGAATGGAACT
Organism: Pedetes capensis; assembly: GCA_007922755.1. Lineage (NCBI taxonomy): Eukaryota > Metazoa > Chordata > Mammalia > Rodentia > Pedetidae > Pedetes > Pedetes capensis. The sequence continues at coordinate 38,842 of VMDO01009137.1, read as the reverse complement.
CTCAGAACACTTAATTGTACTCAGGAGGAATCTGTACATGGACCATTCAAACACAATAAAGAAACACTGCTTGGTTTAAAGTGAGGAAAGGTATGTGTCAGTGCTGTATCCTTTCACTGTACCTTTTTAATCTCTCTGCTGAGCAAATAATCCAAGAAACTGGATTTTATGAAGAAGAACATGGCATAAGCATAGGAGGAACACTCATTAACAACTTGCAATATGCAAATGACCCAACTTTACTTGCCAAAAGTGAAGAAGATTTGAAATACTTGCTGATGAAGATCAAAGAGCACAGCCTTCAGTGTGGATTGTGCCTTAACATCAAGAAAGCAGAAGTCCTTGCAACTGAGTCAGTAAGCAACCTGGTGATAGATGGAGAAAAGATTGAGTCTGTCCAAGATTTTGTTTTACTTGATTCAACAATCAACACCCACAGTAGCAGCAGTCAAGGAATCAAAAGACACATTGCATTGGGAAAAGCTGTTGTGAAAGGCCTGTTCTAAATACTGAAAAGTAAAGATGTCATAATGAAGAAGGTGTGCCCTGGTATTTTCAGTTACATCATATGCTTGTGAAAACTGGATGTTGAATAAAGGAGACAGGAGGAGAGTTGATGCTTTTGAAATATGCTGCTGGAGGCAAATTTTGAATGGACGGACAAAAGAACCAACAGATCTGTCTTAGAAGAAATGCAACCAGAGTACTCGATGAAATTAAGGATGGCAAGACTGTGTTGTACATATTTTGGAAATGTCTGGAGGGACCAATCCCTGGAGAAGGACATCATGTTTGGGAGAGTGGCTGGTCAGCAAGAAAAGGAAGACTCTCTACTAGATGGATTGATACAGTATCTGCAACAATGGGCTTGAGCATAAAAAAAATCATGTGCCTGGCATTGGGGAGTGTTTCGTTCTGTTGTACATAGGATCACTATGAATTAGACCCAACTTGAGAGCACTTATCAACAGCAACAGTAACCCTATGTATAAGGTATGTTTAAGTCAAGTATAGGGATATAGAGTACAGCTTTATTTAATGACATATTAAAGAAATTCAGCTTTATTATCTTTTTGTATCATACATTTGTTTCATTCAGACCCTTATTTTTTTTTTCCTAACTTCTCCATTTTAAGGTACCTTTTCAGGCAAAATTTAATTTTACTATAGTATCATAATAAATAACTTTATTGTTTATTGAGTATTAGTGTTTTTCATGTGTGTCTCAACTATATGTATTATTAAACATTATGTTTTAATAATAGATGCTGGCACTTGACTTGGTCTCCTAGTATTATTGAAACTAATTATTAGTAGTAACTATATAACCTTAAAATAAAAAATAGATTTTAAAATGAAAAACCATAGGCATGAATTTGGTTTTGGTCCAAGGTAGAGTTTCAGCCTCATGACTTATGGCACTGTTTTCATTCTTGGCAAGTTTTGCTGAGGTCTTTTAAACTTAATTCTAGATATATAACAATTTGTTTTCCTATGCATTTTTATAACTTCATTTTCAACTAAAAAGGTTTTAGTGTGTGTTAGTAATTGTTCCGTTATCTCTTGTGTAAGAAGACACTCCAAACTTAAGTGGCTAGAACCACAACGATTTTGTTTGCTTATAATTCTCTGAGTCAGCAACCTGGGTCTGGCTAAGCAGCAGTGGTCTTCCCCTTGAGTCATTTAAGCTATTGCTGTTAAATGTGTGTTCAGCTGGCTTAGGTGATGTAACTTGCCTTTCTCAAGGCTCTCAACTGGTTCTAGCTATGGACTTGGTCAATGTCTCCAACAGGCTGGTGCCTGGGTCCCAGAAACATTAGCAAAGAGGTTAACCCCAGGGCATAAGGGCCTTACAGACCTCTGCCTTTTGCACAGATGCTAATACTCCATAATACAAGTGACATGATTAATCTTAGAGTCCTTTATTTTTCACTAATTGATCCAAGATTGTCGAAGTTTGCGATCTGTTTGCCTCAAGGCTATTCAGTGCCATTTATTTCATGAGTACTTTTACTAAAAGTTGTTAGATTTCTATTGTGGATTACTTTCTTAGAGTCATTAAATTACAACAGCACATCTGTTTCCCCATGCATAATCTAGTTGTACACACACACACACACACACACACACACACACACACACTACTTTTTAAGTGTTTCACTACATGTTACTTCTTTTAAATAATCTATTTTTCATTATTGTATAAAATCTTGCATAATTCTTCTTTTTTAATCCTTTAAGCCCTTAATAAAGAAGGCCAAGATTCATATTTTGAAAATTAGGAAACACAGTCATGTTTATATAACAAATTGAAAGAACACTCTTAAATATTGTAAGTCAAGTCCATTTTGTCTCAACCACTAAGATTTACACTTTGGTAACTGGCTGAATTGCTCATCATTTGGAATCTTAACATTATTGGTAGAACATACTGAGTTGCTTTCCTAGTAGTATATTTTGGGGAGCCACATTTTCTCATTGGCTTTTCCTAGTATCACTTGCATGGTATTTTATTTAACTGCAACTGGAATTTTAGTGGTTTTTTTTTTTTTTCCCAGTCTTTCTATAACCACATGTTGAGAGCAAGGGAATATTTTGCTGATTAAGGAATTACTGAGTTAATTGTGATAAATATCATTGAGCTCTCCCTCCTCTTCAGTTTTCTTAAATAATGAGGGTAGTTATAGAACAGGGTAATTTTTACTTTTGATAGAGCTTTGTACAGATATAGTCCTATGACTTGTACTTTTTAAAAAATGGTATATCAAGTTCATTATGGGACCTTATTTAAATTTCAGTGCCAAAATACTTGAATATTTAAGTTCCTTCTTTAAGTATTAAATACAAAGTAGGTGGTTCTTCTTGCTTCGGGAAAATGTAAAGATCGTTACAATCCCAGCAGTGCAAGTTGGTTTTATAGTGACTAAGAAAAATCTTAGGATGGTGGCTAATCCCGAGAAAGCAAGTCTAGGGAAATGTTCTAGATTTTATTCCTGAACATTGAAGATTTTATTCTTATTTTGTTTCTTTACATAAGTAAGATACCATATGTTGTTGCTGTGCTCTGAACAGAAATATTGTATGCTATATCTGAAATACGGGGCTGGGATTTAGCTCAGCTGGTAAAGCACTGCTCTGCAATCTCTGAGGTCCCAGGTTCAATTCCCAGCACCGCAAAAATTGGGAGGATTTGGCAATCCACTCCCAAGGCAATCCCGAAAGAATCAGCCATTGAAAACCCTATGAGGGTCGCTATGAGTCAGACATGACTCGACGGTACCTAACAACCAACAACCAACAAACAACATATCTGAAATACCTGGTCAAACTTCATTCATCTCCAGAGTACTCTCTCTTTCATGCAGTATACTTATTGAAACATTTATTTCCACTGCTCAAAACAGTTTTTGACTTCATCAATTTTGATGCCTTTTAAGGCTTCTGCCATTTTTTATTTCACCACCTTCACATCTGCAAAACATTTCCTTTTGAGGATTTTTTTCTTCTGGTGAAAGCAGAAGAGTCACATGGGGCAAGATCAGGTGAATGAGGAGGGTAGGTGCAAGGTTTATGTCGATTTTTTCCAAAAACTGCTGATGAACGCTTCGTACAGTGTAGGCAGATGTGTTGTCGTGGGGAAGAACAAGTCACCTTTATGCCACAACTCATTTCTTCTGCAAGCTGTGATGCATCCTTCTTAAAACATTCAGATTGTAAAACGTTTTGTTGACCATTTGACCCTGAGGAACAAATTTTCATTTTACAGTCTCTCTCACATCAAAGAAACAGATGATCATTTTTTTCACGTTTGTTTCTGAGGGTTTTTTTTTGTTGTTGTTGTTGTTTCCTCCTTCATATCTTCCGTTAAGAAGATAAGTATGCTTTATAAGCATACTGTTGTTGTTTTGTTGTTATGTGCCTTCAAGTCGGTGTCTGACTCATAGCGACCCTATGTACGATAGATGAAACACTATCATTGTGCTTCTCATTCATAGGGTTTTCAATGGCTGATTTTTTGGGGGGAGTGGGTTGCTGGGCCCTTCTCCCAAGCTTACAGCACCTGGTGTTCCCAAGTGGTCTCCCATCCAAGTACTAACCAGGCCCGACCCTGCTTAGCTTCTGAGATCTGACGGGATCCAACACCACAGGGCTATAGCTGCAGGCTATAAGCATATTATAATGTTTCAATAACTTTGTTAGTATTTAAATTAAATATGAGTGATAATAGTTTCATTAAGCAAGTCAATAGCTACTGCTTTTGTAGTATGAAGAATAATGGAGAGGCCAGCCACTGTGGCACACTCCTTTAATCACAGCTACTCAAGGGTTTGAGGCAGGAGGATCGAGAGTTTGAGGCTAGAAGCAGCCTGTGCAACTTAGTGAGACCCTTAAAAAAAAATTAAAGAAGGAGGGTAGGGGTGCAGCTCAGTGGTAGAGCACTTGCCTAGCATGTGTGAAGTCCTGAGTTCAACCCCCCAGTACTCGGAAAAAAAGAAAAAATAATTGCAAATAGCAGAGAAGATAAGGAAGATTGGTTTTCTGATTTTTATTGTCAACCTGTTGTTATTTTAGCCTATTTATTTTTAAATATAAAATTTTCAAAAGGTTTATGTACCTTCATTTTTTAAATCTTATTTCAAATGCAATATCATAGTTATTCTTATATTTTTTGCATTATTCATTTTATACCTGGCATGCTTTTGCTACTTTCATTCACTTTATTTAGTTAAAATGTGCATATAATTTCTGATTGCTATTGCTAGACTGGGCTGGGATTTGGCTCAGTTGGTAGAGCGCTGCGCTGCCGTCTCTGAGGTCCCTAGTTCAATTCCCAGCACTGCAAAAATGGGAGAAGAGCCTGGCAATCCACTCCCAAGGCAATCCCAAAGCACTTAGCCATTGAAAACCCTATGAGGGTCACCATGAGTCGGATACCGACTCGACGGCACCTAACAACAACAACATTGCTAGACTATCAATTATTTTTAATGATATTTGTGTAATGCTTTTTTGTTGTTGTTGTTGTTAGGTGCTGTGGAGTTGGTATCTGACTCATAGTGACCCTACATACAACAGGGGAAACACTATTGTCAGTGCTTCTCTGCTATTCATAGGGTTTTCTTTTTTTCTTTCTTTCTTTCTTTTTTTTTTTTTTTTGTGGTACTGGGGGTTGAACTCAGGGCCTCGTGCTTGCATGCTCTGCAAGTGCTTGACCACTGAGTTACACCCCCAGCCCATTTTTTTACTTTTTGAGACAGGGTCTCGCTAAATTACGCAGACTGCCTCTGGCCTCGAACTTGCGATCCTCCTGCCTCCGCCTCCTGAGACGCTGGGATTACAGGCATGCGCAACCGCGCCCGGCTGTTCATAGGGTTTTCAATGGTGGATTGATTTTTTTGGGGGAGTGGGTTGCCCAGTCCGTCTCCCAAGCCTACAGCACCTGGTGTTCCCAGGCAGTCTTCCACTGAAGTACTAATCAGGCCTGACCCTGCTTAGCTTCGGAGATCTGACGGGATCGGATGCTACAGGGCTCTGGCTGCAGGCTGTATAATGCTTAATGAACACTTAATAGTAGAGCCCACTTCATTATGTAACATACTTTGTCTTACTGGTCCTCAGATGAACATGATAAAGCAAGTGTGCTTGGTACTACTTAGAAACGGAGGCTCTGAGAGATTAAATACTCTACTTAAGGTCATAGCTAGTGAATGAGAGACCTAGAAATGGAATCCAGGAGGTCTAATTCCAGAGCTTGTGCCTATTTATTAACTGGAAGCACAGTCTATTTTCATAATTTCTAAATCCACAAATCTCTGCAAATAAAAGTTTTAAGCAGTTTTGTTGAGGTCTAATTGATATATAAATAATAAACACCCATATTTAAATTTTTGAACATGGTAAGTTTGACACATACATACCCATGAACAATCACTATGGTCAAGATAATGAATTTATCTCTCACCCCAAAATATTTCCTAGTAGTAGGCCCTCTTTTGTACTGCTCCCATGCCTACCCCCACCCCCACTCAGGCAACCATTGAACTAAATTCTATTACTATAAACTATTTTGCATTTTATGTTGCATGTAAATTGTATATAAGTGATATTGCACAGTATGTCATCCTTTTTGTCTAGCATCATAAGGACTTTGAGATTCATCAGTATTGTTGCATACATCAATAGTTCATTACATTTTACTACTAAGTTGTATTGTAACTCTATGCTGCAATCTATCCATCTGTTCACTGGTTGAATATTTCGGTTGTTTCCAATTTTAGGTTCTTAACAAAGAAAATTTATTTACAAGTATTGTATGAATATAATGCTTTCTTTTGTCTTAGGTAAATACGTAGGAATGGAATTGCTCATTCATATTGCAGGTGTATGTTTAACTTTTTAAAAAACTGACAGAAATCATGTCTGAAAAATACTCAGTAGGTTTTACAGGATGCTTTCTTTACATTATATAGTACATAAACTATGTGTTGTGTACTTTCTAAAATCTGGAAATTCTGAATTGTGAAACATGTATGGCCCTAAGGTTTTCCAAGGTGATAGGGACTTCTTTTGGCCTTTTGATGTAACAAGGTACAAGTTGAGCATTTTAATTCAAAAATCTGAAATCTGAAATGCACCAAAATCTGAAACTTGAGTGCTTGACACAAGTGGAAAATTCCACATTTGACCTCATGTGACACTTTACAGTCACAAGGTGGGTACACAAACACATATGTATGAAATTAACTTCAGGCTATGTGTATAGGGTATATATGAAACATAAATGAGTTTTGTTTTAGACTTGTATTGCATCCCCAAGATAATTCATTGTATTTATGCAGCTATTTCAAAATCTCAAAAAATCTAAAACCAGAAACACGTCCAGACCCAAGCAGTTCAGAAAAGGGATACTACAAAACTAGTTTGCCAACTCAAGCTATATGTCTGTACTTTGATACATTTACATAAATCATTTAGCAAGAATATATATGTTATTATATAAACACTCAAAAATATAAATGCATAAAACTTAATTGTCTAAATGAACATTAAGAATAAGAACATGAATTGCCTATACATTTGATGTTTTCGTCTTGAAACTTCTCTGTAATGAATTTGTGTTAATGGAAATGGCAAATATTCTATATATTCTGTCTTATCCAGTACCTAGTATTGATAGTTTAGCAATGATTATTATCATTGTGTATTTGTGTATTTTTATCTGTGTGTTTTTACTAGAAGTGACGTGTGTATTGGAATTAATAGCTTATAGCTTAAAGGGTACATTTGTGATTGCCCAAGGTTATACACAGTGGATGACATTGCCAAATTTGAAACACATTCTGGCTTCAAAATTCATTTTTTTTTGATCATGCTGTGCTATTTACTGTAAGGCCTTATGTTTTACATGTAGGGTGAATTAGCATAATTAAATATTAATCACAATCAGTACATAAATCTGGTGGTTGTATATAATTTTTGTTTTTATTGAATTACATATTTCATAAATACTCTCTAATCCAATCAATAAAATTTTCCAGACATTTTTCTGATTTCCCTTTTGGATGTTTTTTTCTCTTACAGGGTTACATTTTGCCATCTGCCTTTCCAGAGTAAGTGGCTCTATGTGGGCACTGAACGAGGTAATATACATATTGTCAATGTGGAGTCCTTCACACTCTCAGGCTACGTCATTATGTGGAATAAAGCCATTGAACTGTGAGTTTGAGCAAATATTCCATTTCTGAAAAATATCAGTACCTTTTATGATGTTATAAAATGGTTATTTAGCAAAAACAAGTGGAATTAATGTATGTCAGATGTTCTTGACATTAAATACATGTTTTTTAGTCTTTTGTAAGGATTATTGTATTGTCATATCACTTTGAATTTTTTTTTCACTACTGAGAAGTTGAACACAGGGTCTCGTGCTTACATGCCTTGCAAGTGCTATACCACTGACCTGAGTCACATGCCCATTTTTTAACTTTTTTTTTTTTTTTTTTTTTTTTTTTTTTTTTTTGAGACAGATTCTCACTAAGTTACACAGGCTGCCTCTGGTCTCAAACTTGCAATCCTTCTGCCTCTGCCTCCTGTGTTGCTGGGATTACAGGCGTTAGCCACTGTGCCTGGTACAGTTTGTAAATTTAAATGCTTTTTATATTTGTATAGATGAACATACATCTTTGTAGTCACATGTATAAACTTTTAGTTTTAGTGAAATAGTCATTTTTGATGGTGAAAAACACTCTACTTTTTCTATTTTTTTATCCTCCTGTTATTTTTTTTGAATGTTGGTCATGGTCTACAAATAGGTTGCTACCAATGTTGAGAAACTTTTCAGTTTAGACAATTCTTTGATGTGTTTTAATAATCAAGAAATATAATGTAGATGTTTGCTCAAATTAATATACTATAGAATCGATTTTAAAATAGTACCCTGGTACCTGATCCCACCTGATTTTGGAAGCCAAGCAGTGTCAGCCTGGTTAGTCCTTGGATGAGAGACCGCCTGGGAATACCCAGTGCTGCAGGCTAGGGAAAAGGACCTGGCAACCCATTCCCAAAACAATCTGCCATCGAAAACCTTATGAATAGCAGAGAAGCACTGACAATAGTGCCAGGCATGGCACCCTGTCATCGAGTGTTTCATCTGTTGTACATAGGGTCTTTATGAGTGGGACCCAGCTCAACGGCACCTAACAACAACAACAACAATTTTGATGCAATGGTGATTGCTTTTATTTACCAGTATTAACAAAAACTGGGTTGAGCTGTGGGGACGTAAGGATCTTTAGTGCTAACTTTTTACTCTTCCTTAAAATTTTGTCTGTCTTACTGCTTTCATTTTTTCTTACATTGTTTAAACATAAAAATTTAACAGTATTGGCAAGACTTTCTTTAATTTTTTTGTTTTGTTTTTAAACAAGTAGTTTTCTGTTTCATTCCACTGTATTTACATCTTTTTTTTTTTTTTTCCCGGTACTGGAGGTTGAACTCAGGGCCTCGCACTTACTTGCATGCTTTTCAAGTGCTGTACCACTGAGCTGTACCCTCAGCCCATTTTTTTTTACTTTTTTGAGACAGGGTCTTGCTAAATTATGCAGACTGCCTCTAGTCTTGAATTTGCAATCCTCCTGCCTCTGCCTCCCCAGTCGCTGGGATTACAGGCGTGTGCCACCTACATCTTTTTGATATCAAATAATTTTGAGACATCTTACATATGTAAAGTATTGGTGTAGCTATAGTGCATTAAGCCTCGTTTTCCCTCCTGTGGTAGGGATGTTCTTACATACATTAATCCTTTGATAGTGTGGGGTTTCATTCTATACTTTGAGTTAATCATGACATCTAGTTGGTAGCGCTGGTGCAAGTGCATTATTTTCCTGATTTTAGAATTTTTCCTACTTCTCCTATGAACTGTGGAACTGGATGAGTTGTCCCAATTCAAGCCTACCAAAATAATAGAATGACTAAAATAAATATTTGAAATACTGCATCATTTAAAAATATTAACTTTAAAAATACTACATTGAAAGTAGATTTTCTGTACTGAAATGTTTGACTAAATTGAAGATTTTTTCCTACATAGAAAGTGTAATTTAAATTGATATATATCAACATGATATTCATCAGTTTTTCCTTGATTCCTGCCTTGATACATAATTAAGAACTCTGTATTTGTTACTGACTACTTGTTGAAATGCTTTCTTCTTTATAAGTGAGCATTTTTATTAATTTATTCTTATTATAATTAATTTGTAGCCATATTGAAATTTTTAATTAAGAAAGAAAAAAATCTTAAACTTTTTGTTTTTTAGGTCATCAAAATCTCACCCGGGACCTGTTGTCCATATAAGTGATAATCCAATGGATGAGGGAAAGGTAGACTTTTTCTAAATAAATATGCATCATTTTTGGATTTTTAAATATTCGTACTATTTTAGGACCATACTTACGCCAAAAAGTTGAGTTTTCTAATAAAGTTTATCATATATAGCTAATGGCTTTTTATTCATTATGAAGAACAAGTGAAAGAATGAGAATGATTTGTAACTGAAAGGATAAAATTGCACTAAAATATAAGTAAAATTTAATAAATATAAATTAATTTATAATTGAGTTATTGACAATATCTTTCCCTGATTTTCTGATAATGCTGACAAAAGATTTTCTTTTGGTTTCGGATTCTTTTTAATGCTTTAGTTGTATGGTTTCTGTAATGCTTATCATATATTCCATTATATTAGTTATCTCTGTACTTCATCTTCCTTAAATTTTTCTTCATAAATAGTTGCAGTGAATGCTGTAGAGATTCTTTTAAATGCTATTTAATTTTTTTGTGGTACATCCCACTTTATACAGTTAATATCTAGCTACTGTTAGGTTAATTAATACATTTTAAAGCAATAAAATTATCTTTTCTATGAATCTTTATTTTGTATCTCAAATTAATCTTTCAGGTAGTTCATGATATTTTTCTATTTGAGGAAAATTTTGTAAGCTTAACCTAAGTAAATTCCAGGAAATTTATTGCTGTCAGAAGTTAGTGAGGTAGAAATTCTGCATTTTGTGAAAGGATTCACTCAAGTTTCTTCTTTCTTCAATTAGCATGTGAAGTCAAACCTACAAGTTATTTAACTCTGTTCTCTTAGTTTGCCACTGAGAAAACAGAAGGATAATTGGACTGTTTGGAGTTAACTCATAATCATGGAGTTGTATGATATGAAAGAAACTTTGCACAAAGCAAATATACTGTAATCTGGATCCTCACTTTGTTTTCTTTTATACAAGAAAATTGTTTACAAGTAAAGACTTTGGGCAGGAGGCATGGTAAAAGAATTAGAATCTTCCTTTCCATCTGGGATCATTCACTAACTCATTTCAGTCCTTCATTTGCAGTATCTCTTCTGTTCAATCTCATAATGACCACTGTAGTTCAGAGCATTCCAAACTATTCTTGAATTAATTCCACATCAGTCTTCCTAGAGTGCCATTTTAATCTTAATATTTGCCTGTTCAAAAGTTTTCAATGCATCTGCAGTATCTAACAAATAAAATGGTGATTTCTTTAGGATGTAGCCCTAGGTTTCCTCATCTTTCAGAACATCTTCACCTGAATGGTATGGTGAAGCTGTTGTTGTTGTTAGGTGCCGTGGAGTCCTGTCCGACTCATAGTGACCCTTAGAGGGTTTTCAATGGTTGATTGTTTCGGGATTGCCTCAGGAGTGGATTGCCACATCGTTCTCCCATTATGGTGAAGCAAATAGTAATTATTTCTCAAATATGACCTGTTCTTTGCTGCATTGTGTTTTTGTTTATGTTGAGTCCTTCTATTTGTAGTTCTCTTCCACCATTCTCTCTTTGCTGAATTCTTATCCACATCCTAAGACCCAGGTTAAATGTGTACCTTATGTGATATCTTCCTTTATAATCCTGATAGAAAGTACTTTCTCTCACTTCTACATTCAGGAGTACCTTAGTTGTGTGAGTTTTATGGGATTTATCACATACTGCCTTTTATTAGAAATGTATGCCTATCAGCTGGATTTTGTGGTGAATGCCTGTAATCCCAGCAACCAAGAAAGCAATACTGGATTTAAATCTAAACAATGAGTAGAAGATTGTTCAGCAAATGAAGGAGAAAGAGGTTTTAAGGACAGGGAATATTGAGTTTGGAAAATGCTTGAATTGGGGTGTAGGAGAGCAAATGGACAGTGTACATAGTTTATGAGGCAAAAATATGCATTCCATTCTGGAATTTATTCATTTATGAAACATGTATTGAGTACCTAAAACATATCCAGCTCTATGTCATTTATTAGAGGTATTGTGGTGAACAAGACAAAACCAAGTGGACCAATTATAGTCTACAAGAAATTTCAAATAAGAAAAAGGCCATTATTATACTGTGAGGTGACCCTTCAGATTAAAAAAAATACAGAATGTTATTGGAACCCCTTGGAAGAGCTTCCATTTGGTAGATCAAGGAAGGCTTCCAAAAGGAAATGACTACTAAAACAACATATGAAAAATGAGTAGGACTAGAAAGGCAGAGGATGACATTCAAGTAGAGTGCCTCAGACAGGGAGACAACATGTACAGAGGTTCAAAGATAACAGAGTGCATGGAAAACAAAACAAAATAAAAGAACAAATGCAGTGTACTGGGAAGGAGAGGTGGGGTGAAAAATGAAGCTGGAGAGGTAAGCAGCATTCAACCAGTGACAGATGTTGTAGTTGTATTATTAATTTTGGGCTTTTTCTTAAAAATAATGGTGAGGCATTAAAAAGTTTTACATAGAAGTATACATTTCATCAGGTTTGCATTTGAGAACTGTTACTATATACTCTATATGAAATGGGTTAAAGTAGGAGCAAGACTGGAGTCAGGGAAATCAGAAAAAGATCTTTGTATCTTGAACTAGGAAAAATGCTGAGAATGTTGTTTTTAGGTGCCAACAAGTCGAGTCTGAGTCATAGCGACCCTATGTACAGCAGAAGGCAACACTCCCTGATTCTGTGCCAGGCACAGGATCTTATTTATGTTTAAGCTCATTATTGCAGACACTGTGTCAATCCATCTAGTGGAGGGTTTTCCTTTTTTTTCATTGTCCTGCCGCTCTCCCATACTTTATGTCCATCTCCAGGAATTGCTCCCTCCTGAGTACGTGTCCAAAATACATAAGACACAGTCCAGCCATCCTTGCTTCCAAGGAGCACTCTGGTTGCACTTCTTCTAGGACAGATCTGTTGGTTCTTTTCGCAGCCCATAGTATATTCAATATTTTTTTTCAGCACCATAATTCAAAAGCACCAATTCTTCTCCTATCTCCTTTATTCAATGTCTAGCTTTCACAACCACATGATGTGACTGAAAATACCATGGCATGAGTCAGGCACACCTTCATCTTCAATATAACATCTTTACTTTTCAATACTTTAAAGAGATCTTTTACCACAGCTCTCCCCAAAGCAATGCATCTTTTGGTTTCTTGACTGCTGCTTCCACAGGTGTTGATTATAGAACCAAGTAAAGCAAAATCACGGATAACCTCAATCATAGCTCCATTTCTTGTGAAGTTGCGCATTGACCCAGTTGTAAGGACTTTTGTTTTGTTGATGTTGAGTCGCAATCCATACTGAAGGCTATGTTCTTTGATCTTCATCAGTAAATGTTTCAAATCTTCACTTTCAGCAAGCAGATTTGTGTCATCTGCATAAAGCAGGTGTTAACGAGTCTTCCTCCAATCTTGATGCCACATTCCTCTTCATAAAGTCCAGCATCCTGGATTATTTGCCCAGCATATAAATTGAAGCGATATGGTAAAAAATACAGCTGAGGATGGAGGAATGTAAATTAGAAAGATAGTACAACATAATTTTAGGTTCATTTGGTAACTTTATGTGTTGATGGAGATTCTAACAGTAAGGATGACCCTTAGGTTTCTTACCTAAACAACCAAATAAATGTTATGAAGAATGGTGAGAAGGACACTGCAATAGGGAATGCCAGAGAAGTAGGGAAAAGAAGAGCAATTAATGTACTTTTGAAAATATTTAATTTGAGCTTCTAATGTAGGTAACTGATAGTGTGGTCTTGGGAATTGTGTGTATGAATGTCATGAAGAGATCTATGCTGCACATGATTTGTAACTAATCAGTAGATTAGATAGTAGATTGTTAAAATGGAGTGAGATTTCATCATAATGTGTAGAATTTGGAAAGTTTGTAATCTGTAAAGCACATATAGATGTTAATTTTTATTAATAATTGTTCAAAATGTGTTACTAAAGATGTATACTTATGACTTCAAAGTAGTAGCTGTCTTTTTCAAATATCAGATATATTTCCAGTCCCTAGTCATGAAAGGGACATGGCAGTGCACTCCCGAAGCAATCCCGAAGCAACCATCATAGGGTTGCTATTAGTTAGACCTGACTTGATGACGCCTAACAACAATAACAATCTTGAAAGACATATAAATGTGCACTGCAATGCTCTTATTTGTCATCTGTGATTAGTATTTAATTATAATTTTATACCTGAAGAATATGAATAGTAAAAGTTAGCTTTACTATTAGCAAATAAAATATTTTATATAATAGATATATCATTCCTAGGTAATTTTGCTTTTTCTTTTATCACAGCTTTTGATTGGCTTTGAATCTGGAACAGTAGTATTATGGGACCTCAAGTCAAAGAAAGCCGACTACAGATACACATACGATGAGGTAACTGCAATATTTATGCTAATAAAAGATCTTACCATTTCTCTAATTCAAAGAAGCTTCTCTAAGATCTCAATTTTTGATTTTAGTTTAGGTATGGTTTTAGTTTAGCTACAAAGCTTTTATAATTTTGGTAAAACAGAGTTTTATGTTCCATTAATAATATGTTCACATAATTCAAAAGAAGCCACAACCTCTTCACCCCTCACATTTGGTTATCATATTCCATTATTGATACTATGTTACCAGTTTCCATGTTTCCAGTGTTCTGAGAGATTCTGTGCACTAACAAGCAAATTCATAAAAATAGTTTTTATATACAAATGGTAACGTACTATACACATTTATAGTTTGCTTACTTTAAGATCCAAATATAAATTATGATTAAGTATAAACTATAGGCCTCTCCTGTTACTCCTTGCTTCCCTTCCTTACCTTACACCTTTTTGGTCATTTGTTTGTTGAAGATGTTGTTGTTACTAGGTGCCATCAATTCGGGTCGGACTCATTGCAGCCCTGTATACAACACAACGAAAATGCCAGAACATTGTGCCAGGCACTAGATCTTTGCTATGTTTAAATCCATTGTTGCAGTCACTGTGTCAGTCCATCTAGTGGAGGGTCTTCCTTTTTGTCATTGACCTACAACTCTCCCAAACATGTCCTTTACCAGAGATTGGTCCCTCCTGACAACATGTCCAAAATACATAAGATGCAGTCTAGCCATCCCTGCTTCAAAGGAGCACTTGGGGTGCACTTCTTCTAGGATAGATCTGTTGGTTCTTTTGGTAGTTCATAATATATTCAATATTTGTCTCTAGCAACATAATTCAAAAGCATCAGTTCTTCTCCTGTCTCCCTTATTCAACATCCAGCTTTCATAAGCATATGATGCAACTGAAAGTACCATGAAATGAGTCAGGCACATCTTTTTCTTCAACGTGACATCTTTACTTTTCAGCATTTTAAGAGATTTTTTTGCAAGAGCTTTTCCCAAAGCAGTGTATCTTTTGATTTCTCCACTGCTGCTTCACTGGGTATTGATTATAGAATCAAGTAGAACAAAATCCTGGGCAACCTCCATTTATCATGAGGCTGCTTACTGACCCAGTTGTAAGGATTTTTGTTTTCCTGGTGTTGAGACTCAATCCATACTGAAGGCTGTGTTCTTTGATCTTCATCAGTAAACATTTCAAATCCTCTTCAGTTTCCTCATGCAAAATTGTGTCATCTGCATAACGCACGTGGTTGATGAGTCTTCCTCCAGTCATGATGCAGTGTTCTTCTTCATAAAGTCCAGCTTCTTGGATTACTTGCTCAGCATAGAGACTGAAGAGGTATGGTGAAAGGATACAGCCCAGACACACACCTTTCCTGACTTTAAGGATTTTTTTTTTTGCCTTGTTCGAATGACTGGTTCATGTACAGATTCCGCATGAATGCAACTAAGTGTTCCTGTATTCCTGTTCTTCACAATTTTATCCATAATTTGTTGTGATCCACATAGTAAAATGCCTTTTCATACTCAATAAAACATAGATGGACATTTTTCTGGTATTCTCTGCTTTTGGCTAATATCCATCTGACATCAGCAGTGATGTACCTGGTTCTACACCCTCTTCTGAATCCAGCTTGATTTTACAACAGTTCCCTGTTAGTATACTGCTGTAGTCACTTTTAGATGCTCTGCAGCAAAATTTTACTTGTGTGAGATATTAAGAATATTGTTCTATAGGTGGTTCCATTGGACCACCTTTCTTGGGAATAGGCACAAATATGGGTCTCTTCCATGAGTTAGCCAGGCAGCTGTTTTCCAAATCTCTTGGCATAAACATGTTAGCACCTCCAGTGCTACATCTGTTTGTTGAAACATCTCATTTGGTATTCTGTCAATTCCTGAAGGCTTGTGTTTTGCCAATTCCTTCAAGGCAGCTTGCTCTTCTTCAGTACAATTGTTTACTGATCATGTGCAACCTCTTGAAATGGTTGGTCATCCACCACTTCTTTTTGGTATAATGACTCTGTGTATTCCTTCCATCTTTTTATGATGTTTCTTGCATCATTTAATATTTTTCCTTTAGAATCCTTTATTATTGCCACCCAAGGCTTGAATTTTTTCTTCAGTTCTTTAAGCTTGAGAAAACCTGTGTATGTTTTCCCCTTTTGATTCTTTGTCTCCATCTCTTTGCACATGTCATTGTAATATTTGATTTTGTATTCTCAAACTGCCCTTTGAAATCTTTTGCTTAGTTCTTTAACTTCACCCTATCCTCCTTTCATTTTAGTTGCTCAATTTTAAGAGCAAGTTTCCGAATCCCCTTTGACATGTAATTTGGTCTTTTCTCTCTTTTTTTCCTTTCTTTTTTAAATAACTTTTTGATTTCTTCCTGAATAATATCTTAGATGTCATGCCACAACTCATCTGGTCTTTGATCATTAGTGTCTAATACATCAAATCTTCTCTTGAGGTGGTGTATGAACTCAGGTGGGATATATTTGAGGTCATACCTTGCCTCTTGCATACTTGTTCTTGTTTTCTTTAGTTTCAATTTGAACCTGCATATGAGCAGTTGTTGGTCTGGTCCACAATCAACACCTGGTCTTCTTCTGACTTCTGATATTGAGGCTTTCCATTATCTCTTTCCACAAATGTCAGTTTTGTTCCTGTGTATGCTCCATCTGGTGAATTCCATGGGTTTAGTCACTGTTTATGTTGGTGAAGCAATGTATTTGCAATGAAAAGGTTAGTGGTGTGACAAAATTCTATCATGCAATCTCCAGCATCTTTTCTGTGACCAAGGCCATATTTTCCAACTACTGAGCCTTCTTTTTTGTTTCTGATGTTTGCCTTCCACTCACTAGTAATTATCAGTGCATCCTGATTGTGTATTCAATCAATTTCAGACAGCAGAAGCTGGTAAAAAGATGCAGTTTTCCTTTCTTCACCTTTCTTTACCTAGTGGTGGGTGCATAAACTTGAATAATAGTCAATATTAGCTGGCCTTCTCAGGGCGTACAGATATTATTCTATCACTGACCACATTATACTTCATGACAGATACTGATATTCTTTTTTGATGATGAATGCAAAATGCAACCCCATTTTTCTTTATCATTCCTGGCATAGTAAACCATTTGATTATGTGATTCCAAGTGGCCCATACCTATTCATTTTAGCTCACTGATACCTAGAATGTCAATGTTTATGTGCTGTTTCCCTTTTCACGATTTGTAGTTTTCCTACATTCATACTATGTACATTACATGTTCTAACTATTAATGAATATTTACAGTTGTTCCTTTTCATTTTGAGTTGTGCCATATCAGCAAATGGAGGTCCCTGGGGCTTTACTCCATTTCTGTCATTGACGTTGACTATGCTTTGAGGAGGCAGCTCTTCCCTAGTCATCTGAAAGGTTTGGCCTGTAGAGATGATGTTGGCTTTAGCCATAGTTTCGTCACAGGACTACATTTTCCTTTTCATCTTCAGCAATGAAACTGGACAGATAATATAAACAAATAGTTTTCATCTGTTATACAACAGGTCATTATAGAACACAATTCCTTAGGAGAAGGGAAACAGTCAAGGTTCACACTTCAGTTGCCTTAGCTAATGGCCTGGTGGTTATTTCCAGGTACCAGTACAGGAAAGGGGAACCCAGATGGAAGCCCAGCAGTCTCTCTAAGTTAGAAAGACAAAGTTGGGAAATTGGGGAAGTCAGGGCATCTGCAGCGTATAAGACAAGGTACCAGAGAGCAAAGTGCTGCCTAGAAAGAGAGTTTGAGAAGTCCATTGAAGGCTCACCACACCGAGTCTTCTGTTGAATACTAATAAGTGTGTATGTGTGAGTCTTGGAAAAGATCCACTGGAAAGGAATAGGTAATTCCCATAACACACACAGGACTTTAAATAGTTCATATTCCAAATAGAGTGAATGAACCTTGTAGTGTACAGGGCATGAGGAAAAGAGTATGCAGAAAGCAGCCCTGTAATAATAGCCCTACAGTAGAGGCTTGTCTAGTCCACCCTAACAAAACTTAAAGGAAGTCCTGAAAGGACCAGATTATTTCCAAATCTATAACTATATCCCAGAAAAAACTCTGAATAATATTCAAAAGTACATAATAATTCTAGATATGGGGAAAGGGCCTGGCAATTCACTCCCAAGGCAATCCCGAAACAGTGAGCCATTGAAAACCCTATGAGGGTCACTATGAGTCGGATACCGACTCGACAGCACCTAACAACAAAAACAATAATTCTAGATAAATTTTATAATGTCTAGCATCCAAATAGAAATTTATGAAGTATTCAGAAAGCTGGAAAATATGACTTGTAAGGAGAAAATATAAATAGCAGCAGATTCAGATATGACAAAGATGGTAGAGTTAGTATCAAGAAATTGAGGCAAATATCATACAAATCTCATACAATCTACCAGTGATAGTAGGTAGATGAAAATATGAGCATGTTGAGAAAAGACTTGGGAAACTTTACAGTCACACAAGTAGAGTTTCTACAGATGAAAAATGAAACATCTAAGATGAAAATTACTTTGGATGAGATTACCCAAAAATTTGATATTGCAGAAGAAAGGATTGATGGACTTGAGGACATAGCAATAGAAACTATCCAGTATGAAGTACTAGGGAAAAATGAACAGACCATTAGTGATCTGGGATATAATTTTAAGCAGACGGATGTGTGAACTTTGAATCCCAGAAGAGGGAGGATGAACAGAAAATTTGTTTGAAGAAATAATAACAGAAATTTTCCAAATTTAATGAAAACCATAAATCCAGAGACTTAAGCAGAAACAACATGAAGAAAAGTATACAGATGTATAATTTTCCATTGTTTAAAACTAGTGAAGCAGAGCCTCTTAAGAACAAGTGGGAGACACATTAAATACAGAGAAACAAAGATAAAAATGACAAGAGATATTTTCCTTAGGAGCAATGCAAGCCAGAGCACAGTAGAGCAGCACCTTTAATTGTCCTGAAAGAAAAAATTAACAAACCTATAATTGTATACCCAGCCAAAATATCTTTTCAAAAACAAATGCCCAACAATTCAGGGGGCTGAGGCAGGAGGATGGCAAGTTCACGGCTAGAGGCAACCCATGCCACTTAGGAAGACCCTCTCTCAAAATAAAAAAGAGGCGGGGGATGTAGCTCAGTGGTAGAGCACTTGCTTAGCATGTGAAAGGCCCTCTTGGGTTCAGTCCCCTAGTACTGGGGAAAAAAAGTCTAGATACTTTTGCAGAGGTAAACTGAAACAATTCATCACGTGCAGATACAAGATGTTAAAAGAAATCCTTCATGCAGAAGCCCAATGATATGAGACAGAAATGTAGATCTATTCAAAGAAATGAAAGGTACCAGAAATAGTAAATATGTGAATGGATACAAAAGTTTTCTTATTTTTTGAATTTCTTTAGATCATTTATTATTCAGAGTTTAACAAAATGCACTATCACATTTATAACATATGTAGAATTAAAATATGGACAACAGCCTAAAAGTCAAGAGACAGAATACTCTTGTAAGATTATTATGCTGTATTTGAAGTACTCTAACAGTATATGAAGGTAAGCTATTATGATAAAGACATGAATCACAAATTCTAAAGGAAATACCTAAGCAACAATATTGACAACACAAAAAGTTAAGCTAAAGAGGAAGTATAATGAAATTTTAAATGTATTCAAAGCAAGAAAGAAGAGGAAAAAGGGAACAAAGAATAGATGAGCGAAATAGTGGACAAAATAGCAAAATTGTAGATTTAAACCAAACTATATCAATGATGATATTAGCAGTTTAAATACTCCAACTAAAAGATAGAGACCATCAGATTGGAGTTAAAAAAAGAATGGTCTAACTACACTCTTTTGGTAGAGTACCGTGCTATGTTATCTGAGGCCCCGTGTTTGATCCCCAGCACTGCAAAAATGGGAGAAAGATGTGGCAATCCACTCCCAAAGCAATCCTGAAACAATCAGCCATTGAAAACCCTATGAGGATCACTGTGAGTCGGACCCAACTTGACAGCACCTAACCACAACAACAATTACACTCCATCTATAAAAATCCTACTTTTAAAGATGTGTTAGAAGAAAATATAGATGGAAAAATTAATGTTAGCCCTAATCAAGGGGGAAATAAAGCTCAAAGAGCTGCATCTTTTTTTTTTTTTTTTTTTGTGGTATTATTTACCCAGGACCTTGCACATACTTTGCAAGCACACTACTACTAAACTGAACCCTCAGCTCTTTTTTATTTTTTAAATTGAGGCAGGGTCTTGCTAAGTTATGCAGGCTGCCTCTGGTCTTAAACCTGAAATCCTGCTGCCTCAGCCTCCTGAGTTGCTGGTATTACAGACATGTGGTACCAAGCCCAGATGAAAGGGCTATATTAATATAAACAAAGTAGGTATCAAAATGATTTACCCAATAATAATAGACTGTGCATGGAACATTGGCCAAGACAGACCATATGCAGTGCCATAAAATCTATTTTAATAAATTTTAAAAAGATTAAACCTATATAAAGTATGTTCCTTTAGTATGATAGGATTAAATTGTTGTTGTTGTTGTTAGGTGCCGTTGAGTAGGTATCCAACTCATAGCGACCGTACGTACGGCAGGGGAAACACTATTGTCAGTGCTTCTCTGCTGTTCATAGGGTTTTCAGTGACGGATTGATTTTTGGGAGTGGATTACCGGGTCTGTCTACCAATGATTAAATTAGACATCAATTATTAAAGGATAGATGGAAGATCTATAAGTACTTGAAAGTGAAACACATACTTCTGAATAATC
This sequence comes from Pedetes capensis, assembly GCA_007922755.1. NCBI lineage: Eukaryota > Metazoa > Chordata > Mammalia > Rodentia > Pedetidae > Pedetes > Pedetes capensis. The sequence goes on along the minus strand of VMDO01009137.1, from coordinate 17,794 downwards.
TATTATCCAAAGAAGAAAACAAGGGAACTGAAAAAGCATTTTGAACTAAAAAAAATAAAAATGTGACATTGAGGTCCATAGGTTGCAGCTAAAATATCCATTATATTTTTAAATGCTTATGTTAGGAAAAAAAAAAAGTCTCAAATCAGTGCCTTCAGTGACACTAGAAGAAAAAGAGGAAATTAAATTGAGAGTAAGCTGTTGGGCTGAAATAATAAATAGTCAAAATCTATGACCTAGATAACAGAAAAACAAGAGAGAAAATGGAGGAGAAATGATAGGTTTTGTAGAAATGTATAAAAGTAATAAAATATGGTCATAGTGATAAGAAAAAGACACAAATTACCCATACAATATATATAAGAAAGGATGTATACATAATTTCTACATAAATATAGAAGAACTGGTAAGGAAATAGTTACTTGCCACATAAACTTGTGCTATTAAGGCTCTCTTGGTTTGTGAAGGACAGTATAATTCACATACTGTAAAGAAATAGTCCATTGTCCTTTGATGTATTTCTCAGAATGTAGTCTCTTAAGTTTAGTGTTATATAGCTGTAAGTACCCTCCTTTTCTTTTCTTTTTTTTTTTTTTGGCAGATTCAATCTAGTAATAGCCTCATGAGCTCTTTAATAGGACTTTTTTGTGAGACATTGCATCATTTTTTAACTTTATTTCTAATTTTTTAAAAAATAAATTTTAAAAATTGTTTTTATGTAAAAAATTAAAAATTTTCAGTGTAATTTTGTTTTAATTTTTAATTTTTAAAAAAAATTTATGTATTTATTTATTTTTTGCAGTCAGTACTGGGGATTGGCCAGGGCCTGATGCATGCTTGGCAAGTGCTCCACTCCTCAGCTGCACCCTAGCCCATTCTAATTTTTTAAATTTTATTTTGAAACAGTGGTTTGCTAATTTGCACAGACTGCCTCTGAGGCTGCTTCTGGCCTTGAACTCACAATCTTCCTGCTTTTGCTTCCCAAATCATGGGATTACAGGTATGCAGCACTGTACCTGTTTCAGACATTGCATCTTTTAAAGAACTTTTAAAATTATGTATACCATTCCTCTAAGGATTATGTAAATAACTCTTATCATTCCCCCCTTCTCCTTTTTACATTTTCCCCTCTACCATGAATTCATCTTTCTCCTCTACAACTTTAGTATATCTCTAATTTTCACTTGTTATTTTGTTCTGTTTTCTACTCTTTCTGTCGTTTAATCCTTCTTCCTAAGTATTTTTCTTATTCATTAATATCAGTAGTTTTCAATTTTTTCAAAGTAACTTCAGTCTTATCTGTTGTAAATTTTGTCTCTTCTCCTTGAAAAAATAAATAAGTCAACTGACACCCAAAATCCTTAACTCCAATTTATGTTTCTTATTTTATATCTCCTGTATTCTCTCTTGAATGACTTGTGTTTGCTTTTAACTCAACTTGCTTCTGATTCTGACCATTTAGCAGATTTGATTAGTAAGACTTACTATTCCTATGTACATAAATTTCTACTTTTTTCTCAATAACTAAAAAAAAATATAAATTACATTTTATATATAATTTGTATGTAGTATTGTACACATACACATATTTTATATGCATATAATAGTAAATATATCACACAGAAATACTTGGCATAAGGGTATACTAATAAAAAAAGACATCTTATTTCAAGTCTAATTTGTCTTTAGAAAATTACATAAATAATAGAAACAAAACTTGTATTTTTTGTTTCATCTATGTGTTCATGTTCCTTTTCTTTTTGTGTCTTAAACATAAAAGGTACTTTTAAGCAAAGATAAAGTTTTCTTTAGTAAAACAGAAATCAGTTTTTTGTATATACATGTATACAATATACATTTATGTATATGATAATACTATACTGTTTTTATGCAGCACTGTAGACTTCTTTGTCTTATCAATTAAAAAATTTTAGATAGTTTGGTTTGTAGGTTCTCAGCACTGCTTATATTTTTGGAAATAATTTCACCTAAGAAGGCTACTAAGTGTGCCGTATGTATATTTTAGAATCATTTTATAATTTTAAGATTGTATTTGGAATTTTCTAAGAGATACTTCGAATCAAAAGCATTATATTAAATTTTGGCATTTAGAAATACAGTTAATTCTCTCTATTCATCATCATTTAAATGTTTCCATCTAATCCATATTGAAATATTTTATAACATATAGCTTAACGTTATAAATACACAAAGACCCCAAATAATTGGACATTGAATGAGATAATAGAAAATGTTAACTTTGTATACAACAAAATACTTGAGTTTTAGTTGCATGATTTTGGTGCTGTGCTCTGGAGTTGTCAGTTCAGTAGAACAACTTTATTTAAAGCCACTTAACTATCAAAAAAGAAGGGTTTTAACATGAGGTTGAAGTAATTCAAAGGGGCTTTGAGGAGACATTTTTAAAAATAGTAGACAAAATATAACGTTAGAGCAAAAGAAAAAAATGGAGGGGTAACATACATCAGTCATATAAAAGTATTTTCCAGATAGTTTTTCTTCAAGTGTCTCATCAGTATAAAATAATTTTCTACTCAAAAGAGGATTAAAAATTACTTCTGTAATTACTGTGAATGATGTGGGGAGCTTATCTTGAAATTCACCCTGAGATTTTTTTTATCTTCCAAATCTACGTTTTGATTCTTAGGATTTTGGCTAGTCAAAAAAATTTTTTTTCCTATTATGTCAATTTTGCTTTTGCTTTGCTGTGACTAAAATACCAGACAGAGACAACGTGGAAAGGAAAGGTTTATTTTAGCTCACAATTTCCCAAGGTTAGTCCATAGCGATGGGCAAAACAGCCAAATAGCTCACTCCATAGTGGCAACAACCTATGGTGGAGGCTCTTCACATCATAAAAGACCAGGAGCAGACAGACAGTCAGACTGAAACTGGGGACCTGGGAAAACCTCAGAAGTTCACTCCCACTAACCTATTTCGGCCAGCTAGGTCCTACCCGGTTCAGATTCCACAGCCTTCCTAAACAGCACCACCTACTGGGGACCAGGTGTTCAAACATGAACCTTGGGGGAAAATGGTATATTCAAACCATAACACACCCCCTTTGGCTCCTAAAGACTCCTGGGCATTTCATAGTACAAAATGCATTTAATCCATCTTCAAGAATCCTCATAGTCTTAATCCCACCAACATTGCTCAAAAGTCCAAACCCAAAGTCTGTACTGAGAATCAAGGTAACTCTTAGCTGTGAGCCCCTGCAAAATTAAAAAGAAAGATACATACTCCAATATATAGTGGCACAGAGTAAATATTCCCATTCCAAAAGGGAGGAACAAGAGGATAGCAAGGAGAGAGTAGGTAGCAAGGGAAGCAAGATTGAAACCAGGAGGGCAAATGTTAAGTCCTGTAGCCCCATGCCTAGCATCTGGAACACATGATGGTACCACCTGGGATGCAACAGGCTTGGGCAGCCCCCCAACTATGGCCTTGGCATCTGTCGGTCACATGGCCTCTGTCTTGGGCCAGCTCGACAGAGCAGGCAGCTTTCTTTGGCAGATGTCTGGTTCCACATTGCTAGCATCTCCAGCATTCTGGGGTCTCCATTTGCAGCTTAGGATTTACCCTTATAGTCCCCTTTGGGACTTTGCAAAGAGAATACAACCCTGTTCATGTTGCCTGGCCTCATATGATCTTCTTAACAACCTTGGTGAAACCCTTGAGGACTCCATCACTCTCGAATTCTGTGAGCCTGCAAAACCAGGACCATGTGGACAGTGCCAAGTTCTGCTTCCACCTCGTGTGTTAACTGGGCCCAGTTGTACTATGACTCAGGCAGCTACTGAGTGGCTGAACCTAGGGGACACTTCCCTAGGTGGTCCCCTTTCGAACAGGATGTCTTGGGAGCACTCTTTTATTAAAGATAAATCTTTCAAATGAGTTTGAGTTTTATATTCTGGAGCCTTGGTAGGAGGGGTGTAGCGTATCCCTGATATTCCCGCAAAGCATTCCCCTTATTGTTCCACTGAGGCTTGACTTTAATGGTGACAGTCTTTAACAACCATAGTCTCGTTGTGAGCACCTTTACAAGGGACTTTTTTTCCTGCTTGTTTTTCCTATCTGTCTGCTCTGCTTTTTGCTCTGGATTTTTGGTATAAATCTGGCTGAAAGCAGGCAGGAATATATATGCCACAGCTGAAATGCTCTGGTATCTTGAAATTTCCTTCACCAGATGAATTAACCCATTACTTTTGAGTTCATCTTCACCCAAAATTTCAGGACACAGACAAAATGCAATCAAACTTTTTACCAAAATGTCACCCAAATAGCCTCTAGTCCAGTTCCAAGAGGGCCTTTGTTCCCTTCTGAAACATCATGAGCATCCTCTTTACCATCTACATTTTTATCAGTGTTGTGGCTTTTACACTGCCACCAGAATCACCCATTAAGTTCTAGTTACAGCATATTTAGGCTTCTCTAGCTCATATCTCCAAACTTCCAAATCCTTCCTGCAAACCAGGCCCAAAGGCCTAAGAATCACATGGTCAGGTTTAAGCAGCATAATGAGCCCACTCCCGGTACCAGTTTTCTGTATTAGCTTTTGTGTTGCTGTGACCAAAATGCCTGACAGAGACAATGTAGGAAAGAAAGGTTTGTTTTGGCTCATGGTTTCAGACAGGTAGTCCATAGTGGTGGGAAGGCATGGCTGAGGAACTCAGTCCATGGTGGCAGAAGCCTGTAACAGAAGTTCCTCACATCACAGCAGACCAGGAGAAAAGAGATCCAGGCCAGAACTGGGGGACTGAGTAAAACCTCATAAGCCCACTCGCAGCCACCTACTTCTACCAACTAGATCCCACCTTCTAAAGGTTGCACAGCCTCCCAAAACACCACCTGCTGGAGACCAGGTATTTTAACATGACCATTAGGGGTCATTTTATATTCAAACTGTAACACTGCAAGTTTTTTCAATGGCATATTGGTTATAGTAACTTGGTAACTTATATTTAGTTATGGTTTATTCTGAAAAACTATAAAACTATATTTTGTCCTCCTGAACTTGTCGATACTACACATCATATCTTCCTATGTCTGCTTAAGGAGTAACATTAACAAAGAAGTTAAAACTATCAGTATGAAATAAAATCTCATTTGTCTTGCAAGAGGGCTGAACTATGAGAATATAAAGTTAACATACAGACTTCAACTTGGAAAATACAAAAAAAGTTTAAAATTAAAATTAATTACAAAACCATTTGTGAATAGTTTGATAATGGAATTCTTCACCTTTCTACTACAGGCTATTCACTCTGTTGCCTGGCATCATGAAGGAAAACAATTTATTTGTAGCCATTCAGATGGTACTTTGACCATATGGAATGTGAGGTCCCCTGCCAAGCCTGTACAGACAATCACTCCACATGGTAAGAACACCTAAATTTTGAACACTATCTAAATTGTAATGAAAAGTAAACTGTTTCGAGTTTGCATTTGGATTTGTTTGTTTTGTTTTAATGAATATTACATTCAGTTAATGTAATAAATGTTGTATTCTGAATATTATTTCTTCAGTAGTCCAGAAAGCAAATGGTTTTGTGAGTGATAAAGAACTTGAAGTTTGTTTTAATGAATATTACATTCACTTAATGTAATAAATGTTGTATTCTGAATATTATTTCTTCAGTAGTCCAGAAAGCAAATGGTTTTGTGAGTGATAAAGAACTTGAAGTTTCTGTCATTTTAAAGTTGTCACTTACCTAGATGCTAATGTATGTGCTAACAGTGTATTTGAAACACTTGAACCTCTATAGGAGGTAGTTTTATACATTATTTTGTTGAGAATCCGCAAGCTCATTGTCAGTTTGATGATTCTGTAGGCAGATTCACAGGACTCAGCACATAGTCATATTCACTGGTGTGATTTATTACAGCAAAGGGATGTAAAGCAAAATTGGCAAAGGGAAAAAATACACAGGGTTAAGTCTGGAGAAAATCAGACACACACTTCCAAGAGTCCTTTCCCCATGGAGTCACCGGACATCCTCCACTGCTGTAGCACTGAGTGTGTATGTGCCTCTGGGCAATACTGTCTACCAAAGAAGCTCACCTAAGTGTAGGAGTCCAGGGCTTTTGGGGGGATGGGATGAGGGGTGGGGGTCAGATATGTAAACACTTTCTGCGTTAGCGTGTACCAAAACTCCAGATTCTCAGAAGGAAAGCAAAGGTTCAGTGTAAACTACATTTCTTTGTACAGGTAATTTAGGTACAGTGAGCCTAATGATGGATGCCAGCTTAGAAGCCAAATTCTAAAATACCAAAAGCCAGCTTTGCAAACAGATTATTCTAGCGATAGCATTCTGAGACCTGCTACATTTAACTTTTTGCACTTTTTACAAAACCTTTTACTTTTTACAAAATCTAGGAGAAATTTTTACCAGAGTGTTTATTTAAAGCAGATTGAGAAGGCTGTATTTTTGTTTTAGAACTTTTATTGCTCTATTAATGTGCCTTCTCTACCCCAGACCCAAGACAAGTTTAGAGAAATCATACTAAAGAAACTGTTCTGTAAACCAGTAGTATATTCAGTACTATCCTTGTGAGTATTGCTAATATTTAATTGCTTGCTTTAAAATATGAATACCTACTTTTTGAAAAACTGATACATCATGAATTATTGCAAGGCAGAAATTAAAGAAACAATAAAATTAAAAATAAGTGTTGCCAAGTGTGGGGGTGCACACCTGTAATCCCAGCACTTGAGAGGGTAAGGATGGGGGATCCGGAGTTTGCGACCAACCTGGGCTATATAATAACACCTTGCCTCAAAAAACCAACCAACCAACCAAACAAACAAAAACTATTGTTCATCTGTCTGGGGCAGTATGAAGTTTTAGGCTTCTTTTTCCTGAGAAGAATAATAGTTTTTGATGCCACATATGGAGATATACTTTGTCACGGTTTTATGACAGCCATCATCTTCTGGGAAAGCACATAGTTGAAATTTGTTGTAGGTCTGTTTATGAGTGAATCTAGAGGATATCCCTTAGAACAGTAAGTTCTAATTTTTCTTTGTATATTTTTCTTCTTTCTGTTATTGCCTGTGTCCCTAATCTTGTTGGTGATCTTGAAAATTCCCATTAATCTTACACTCTCCCAATTTACAAACCTAGAAAACCAAAAAAAAAAAATAGCAATGAGAGCTGATTATTTTAAAAATATTTTATTTCAAACACAGAAGAAAGTGAAACTAGTATCAAAGATGGTAAGAGTATATAAATTGATTTTGCATCTTGAAGTTTATCTGTTTTTTTGTTTTGTTTTGTTTTTTAAGTCTGGGTGTCATGGTGTGGGCATGCAGTTTCGGTACCTCAGGAGACTGAGGCAAGAGGACCTCAAGTTCAAGGCTAGAGGCAGCCTGTGCAACTTAATGAGACTGTCTCAAAAAACAAAATTTTTTTAAGGAGTTGGGGGTGCCACTCCATGACAGAGCACTTACATGTCATAGGCAAGTCCCTGAGTTCAACCCTCCAGTACTGCAGGTTAAAAAAAAAGGAAGAAGAATAGTACCAGGGTTGAGAGTGTAGCCCAGTGGTAGAGTGTAGCCCAATGGTAGAGTACTTGCCTAGCATGTATGAGGTCGTGGTTCTGATAGCTCTCTCTCTCTCTCTCTCTCTCTCACACACACACACACACACACACACACACACACACCCCACAAAGAAGAAAGAAAAGAGTAATACCAAGGTATTTCTTCTTTGGAATTATTTGAAAGTAAGTTGTTATGATGCCAAATTGCCCCTAGGTTTTCCCTTGTCTTTTTTTACACAAAGGAGGACATTTTTCTATATTATTAAGTTTTCCCTTTTATCAAGAGTCTATATGGATTAGATCTGGTTGCTATGTTTCTTCAGTCCTTAAAACTAGAACAGTTCCTAAGTCTTTTGTCAACTTTTACGTCTGGTAAATTATAAAAATTGTAGGTCATTTATTTTGTAGTGTGACTTATATATTCTCCATTCTAAGCTACACCCTTTCAAGAATTTTAGAGAGCTACAACATCATATTTGGGCTGGGATTTAGCTCAGTTGGTAGAGCGCTGTTCTGCAGTCTCTGAGATCCTGGGTTGGATTCCAGCACCGCAAAAATGGGAGAAGGGCCTGGCAATCCACTCCCAAGGCAATCCTGAAACAGTCAGCCATTGAAAACCCTATGAGGGTTGCTATGAATCGGATACCAACTTGACGGCACCTAACAACAACAACAACACAACATCATATTTAGCTCAGTTGGTAGAGCGCTGCTCTGAAGTCTCTGAGGTTCTGGGTTGGATTCCCAGCACCACAAAAATGGGAGAAGGACGTGGCAATCCACTTCTCAGGCAATCCCGAAACAATTAGCCACTGAAAACCCTATTGAGGGTCACTATGAATCAGACATGACTTAACAGCACCTAACAACAACAATAGTACAACATCAGATATGGTTTAGAATCATGTGTGAATTGGGTCCCTCAGTTGAAAGAGAAGTCTCCAGAAAGAATCCAATCCACACACGATTTGAATCCACATCTGATTTTGTAGCACTCTAAAACTCTTGGAAGGGTATGGATTAGAATCAAGAATATAAGGTAATAGGGTTTTGTTTACTATTTCTTTGTGATTAGATTCAGGTTTCACTTTTTTCAGCAGGCACACCACTAAATGTTAATGCATTCTTTTTGCATCTTCTCAAGTGGAACTTGATTTTTATTTTTCCCATATTATTATCTAATACCCTGGTCTTCTGATTAAGGTTCTGTGTGCTGTATCTCTATTATAAAGTTATTCATTTTCCCTTGGAAATTAATAAGTATTTTGGATTCATATTTATAAACAGTAAGTATTTTGATCTGAAGGAGGTTCTTTGAGACTGTGCATACTATTCTTTCTGAGACTTTTACTCTCAGCATCTGTTGACGTTTCTTGGTTGAATTAATCATTACTGTGATGTCACCTAATTAAGTTTTTCTATTGAGTCTTGATTCTTTTAATATTGTAAACTTAAGATCTTTGAAGTTTCTGCAGTGTTTGTAGTGTTACAGCAGAAAGTCACCAGCCAAAATTATTTTTAAACCAATAAAACAAATAATGCTGGATTTACATGATCTCTCAGATTTTGAGTCCAAATGAAATGTAAATTAAGTCCAACTTTTCTGTGGTTGGTACTAAAAATAGGATAGCTTTTGTTGACATTGTAACAGTCTAAATGTAGATGATTAGAGTTTTATTGTTTATTTAATTTTGTTTATGTAAAATACTTATTTTATTCTATATGTTATTTAAGTTTATAAAATACGAATTATTTTTAAGAGTTATAATGCTTTTCACTTCTTACTTTACTACTGGTGGTATATGACCTACCAAAGCAAAGTTTATGTTGGTAGTTGAGTTCCATGGCAAAGCAAAGTCCATTTTGATACACTAAAGTAGAAAAGCATATTTTGCATGCCACAACAAGTTAGCATGTGTTCTATTTATACCATATTTGTGGTGCATTATTTTCAGAATTCCATTTGCTGTGATAGATTGAAATTTGGTCCTTTTTCCTTTTCTCTCAGTGTTATCTTTTATTGTGGTTTTTGCTCTAATTTTTAGCCAAATAGGTATTACTTCAAATATACTAGACTTCCATTTTTGTACATTTTTGTTTTTTAAATGTATCTAATGGTTGCTCATATATCTTAGTTCTTGAAAACCATTTGTGATATTATCTTGATAGCCAAGAACTGATTGTATTTTAAGATTTCTGCTAGTACTTTACTATGGTGTTTAACACTACAGTGTTTCATGTTAAAAATAGGTTAAGATATTCTTGAAAAAGATGGTCAGAAGGCATGTTACATCAGCCTAATATGGGATTTTTTATTGTTGTTGAGGTACTGGAGGTTGAACCCAGAGCCTCATGCTTGCATGCTTTGCAAGTGCTGTACCGTTGAGCTGCACCCCCAGCCCTTTTTTTTTTTTTTTTTAACCTTTTGAGACAGGGTCTTGCTAAATTACACAGACTGCCTCTGGTCTTGAACTTTCAATCCTCCTGCCTCTGCCTCACGGGGCATTGGGATTACAGGCATGCCCTACCATGTCTGGGCTCTAATATGGGATTTTAAAACCCCAGAAAACCTGTGATGTTTGTGAAGTCAGTTAATAGTTCTGAACCTCATTATTCTCACCTCTAAGGAGAGCTAAAAATGAAACTTGGTCTAGTCTCCTCATGTGGTTGTTATGAGGATTATAGTTATCCAGCAAATATTTATTGGTTCTTCTGTGTGATAGTTACTAGGCTGTGGATCCAATAAACAATATGTAAGTGAAAATACCTATGAGTTATGATATGTTAGACATACATGATTCTAGCAAATATAAATCTGCAAAATGTTATTTACCTAGTATGACAAATTAGTGTTTCTGCAAAATATATTTCACAAATCCAATTTATATTGTTTTGATCGAAGCATTTTGGTTGGTGTAAGAAGTATTTCATAGTCAAAGAAATTTTGGAAATGCTGAATTAAAATGGACATTGGTTTTTTTTTGTTTTTTTTGTTTTTTTTGCCACTTGGAGGTTGAATCCAAGGCCTCACACATACTTTGCAAGTGCTGTACTACTGAGGTGCACCCTCAGCATCCCACCCCCCATTTTATTTTTTATTTTGAGTCAGAGTCTCTAAGTTGTGTAGGCTGCCTCTGGCCTGAAACTTGCAAACCTCTTTGCCTTAGCCTCCCAAGCCATCTGGCTTTTTCTTAACTACAAGGTACAAGAGGTGATTTTTGACTACTTAAAACAACAACAACAAAAATAATAGCTTCCTTTAATTTAGTTTTTATGATGATCAAAAAACATTTCCCTGGTGATCAGACAACTTGGAATCTAATTCCACCTTTGTTGTATCTGAAATTCCTTATGGAGATAATTTTAGTTCTCTCGGTCACAGTTTGATTATATATAACATGCTGGGATTGAATGAGGTCACCTTTAAGGTCTCAAGTTTTGTGAATATGTAGAAATTAAGCACGGTTTTGCTCTGTACATTGACTGTACCAAGTCATTTATCTTGGAAGACTATAGATTATATATTTTTATATGGAAAATCTAGAGTAAGTTCTGCTTCTTTCTTTTGTCCCATTTCTCCTATGGCAGATAGCCTTTCATTTTTTGGGAGGGAACAATTTTTATAGTCCTGGTATGGCTGATACTCTTGCCCTGAAGCAGTCATCTTGGTTATGTGATTTCCAGGGTCTGGCCTTACAGGATGTCTCCTGTAGCCCTGGGCTGAGAGTGATGCGTTGCAGAGAGAGATATTTCTGTGATTATCAGCTTCACCAGAATCCGATGATTCTCTAAGGAAAGGGAGATTCTGCACAGTCAAAATCAATAGATGCACACAATAGGAAACGACATTTTATGCTTAGTTTCTGGAGCTTATTCATCAGTGTAATCAACCCACTTATCACTGAGTAAAACTAAGATTAGAGAATATTTATTCTATTAAAGGTCACTAAAGAAAAAATAAAATCAAAGTTCACATAAGTAAAAGTCAATATAATATATTATGAGACATACAAAATTTCTGTTCATCTACTTTTAAGATTCACCTGAAACATAAAAATAAAACTATATTTTAGTTTTTTATATAAAGTTTTTCCCAGTTTATATATTTGGCAAGACTTAACCAGATGCCAGAGCATGTATAAATACAATTTGACTTAAAAGCAAAGGATATATACAGCAGGAGAAAGAGAATGCAGGGAAACATTCTGAAACATCCCACGTGCAAGCTCCCCATGCACATGGGTGGTGCCAGCTGCACCCACCAGGATCTAGGTCTGAAGAGCTCAAGGAGAAACTCTCAGGAATACTTTTTAAGTGATCAGGCTGATCTTGCAAAATCAGTGCATGGGGGTTACCCAGGAGTGTTTTAGACCTTGAATAACACACCATAAATCCTACTGTTTTTTCGTGGCCTAGAGTCAAACCCAGATATCCCCAGTACTCAACATTAAATCAACTTTATCTCAACACTCATTAATACTAGTCCCCATTTCAGACTAGTATTATTAACATTAGCTACTTAGCTCTCCTCTTTGCCATTTATTTCATAGAATCACTATCCAGTAGGAGCTTAATGTGAGCCATGTGTGGTTTTTAATTTACTAGTAGTCCTATTAAAAATAGTAAAATGAATCAGGTAAAATTAATTTTAATGAATTTTATTTAACCCCCAATATACAAAATTATTGTTTCCTCATGTGGTCAAACATACAAAATTGAGCTAGTTTACATTATTTTTGTATTCAGTACAGAATCTGAAATCTTAACCTGGATTAGCCTAATTTCCAGTGCCCAATAGCCACATGCAACTGGTGGCTACCCAACTGGGCATTTGTTCTAGACTGAGAACATAAATGCAGTGTAACAGCTATATCAGTTAGCAAATGTGTCCTGAATTCTAAAAGGTAAAATTAAAAACTTAAAAAGTGATTGTTTTTGTTAATGGTCTTCATTTTTCATTCCTTATTCATTCAACAGACATTTTTTTGAGTACCTCTTATGTACCAGAGATTAAATCCTGGAAATAAATTGCCCTTGAAAAACAGTCAAGTGACTGAAAATGAGGTATAAATTGATAGCTATAAACATTGTGCTAAGTGTTGATAAAGAGATGCATAAAATGATGTGGAAACAAAGTAGTGGCTGTAGCGTGGGATGAAGGATGTAGGAATAGTTCACAAATTCAGGGTATCTGAGCTGGATCTTCAAGAAGAGTGTTATACAATAGAGCAGCACAGTATTATTTTAGTTGTAAAGTACAAAGGTGCAAAGAAATAGTTAAAAGCCAGGGTGTTTTTTGAAAACTGCTAGTAGTCTAATATGCCTAGAGGTAGAAATTTCTTTGGGTTAATAGCAGGAAATGAAAAAGCCATGTACAAAGGCAAGATTGTATGTCAAAGTATGCTTAAAAGTATGAACTTCATGCTAGAGACCTAGTGAATGATTTCACAGTGAGAAGCATAAATTTTATCTCTTGAAAAATATCACTTTTTTGGTAGCCCTCAGGTGTCCTGAGGGCAGAAGAGGGTGGTCAGTTAGGAAGTTGTGGCATTAGAAAGCAATAAATAGTGATGTTTTCAATTGTGACAGAGGAAATGGGAAGAAATCAGTGTGTATTAATGAAATTGAGGAGTTAGTGTCTATAGGACTTAGACCAATTCATTGTGGCTAGGGAGGTTAAAAGGAAGAAAACAGGGCAAAATAAAAGACAAAAAGAAAGATGTGGCGTAGAGTTTTATGTGATTGTTTCAGTCAAGTTTTATAATTAATCAAGTTATTTACAGTGATTTTTCAAGACAGTTGACAGGTAGTTAGAACAAGCCCATGTTTTTGCTCTTTTAAGTGGCAAAATACTTAAGTAAAATGACACCTAGTGGTGAAATCTGGTGATATTCTAAGTGTTCTTTATATGTGCTTTATAAAATCATTGTTTTTATTCGGTGCCTATGTTCAACAGAATGAAACACTCTGAGACCTTGTGTCATACCTGGCACTATTGTCAGTGCTTCTCTGTTATTCATAGGGTTTTCAATGGCAGTTTGATTCTGGAGTAGGTTGCCAGGTTCTTCTACCTAGCCTGCAGTACCAGGTATTCCCAGGGGGTCTCCCATTTAAGGCTTAACCAGTCTGACCCCACGTAGCTTCTGAGATCAGTTGGGATTGGATGTAAGGGTGCTATCACTGCAGGCATAAAATCATAGCTAGTGCCTTTGTACTTAATTTGATTTAGAAAATGGTTATTCTCCTATTACAAATGAATAATTAACCGCAACCAGGAGCAATTATCAGTGGAAAGATTTAAAACACTCAGGTAGGAAAAATATCAGAATATGCATATCAAAAGGACTTATTAGTTTCCAAGAAAAAGTAATAAAATGAGCACCATAAAACAGCAATGATTTTTTAATAGAGATGAGGAAAACTACTAAAATTCTTATGAGAAGCAAAAAGAAAACTTATAGAAGAATACCAGTGAGACTGGCTTTCAACTTTATTGTAAGTTTGAAAGCTAGAACACAATGGAAACAGTATCAAAAGACTGTTGAGCAAGAAGAGAGTTAAGAAAGGTTTTATGCAAGATATACAAACTTAGTCTTTTAAGAGTTCAGTAAATAGTCTATGCAGTGAACTTTTTTGAAAGTTGTTCTAGTAGCTGGGTGCGGTGGTGCCCACCTATAATCCCAGAGACTGGGAGGCGGAGGCAGGATGATCACAAGTTCGAAAACAGAGGCAGTCTGTAATTTTAGCGAGACCCTGTCTCAAAAAAGTAAAAAAATGGGCTGAGGGTGCAGCTCAGTGGTCCAGCACTTGCAGGCACGCAATCACGAGGCCCTGGGTTTAACCCTCAGTATCAGGGGAAAAAAAAAAAAAAGAAAAAAAAGAAAAGAAAATTGTTCTGGCCACTGCAAGATTGGCGTTGAAAGTTGAATAAGGTAAAAATTATGTCTAAATAATTGTTTTGCTTTATAAAAGAATGCATGTAACAAAATAATTTTTGAGCATAAATGTAAAATTTGGATCTATGATCCCAAATTACACCAGTCTGGAACTTCCATTAGAGCTTTGCACGGTAGAAGGACAAAGGTCTGCTGACCTCCTTCAGAGCAAGCATTTTCATTGAAAGATTGTATATCTCTGAACAGATGCTGACTGCTTTCCAGATTCTAGACTCCCTTTTTATATTTCTTTCTTTTTTTCTCAATTCTCTCTCCGACCTTAACAATCCAGTTTTTCCCCCCTGCAGTTGTGTCTAGCCTTTTGATCTCATTCTCCACTACTGATCAGTTCTTGGGCTGAGGTTTAGATCAGTTGGTAAGAGCACTGCTCCTCACCCTCTGAGGACCTGGGTTCAACCCCCAGCACTGCAAAAATGGGAGAAGGATGTGGCAGTCCACTCCCAAAAGCAATCCCCAAACAACCAGTCATTGAAATCCTCATGAGGGCCTCGAGGAGTCAGACCCGACTTGATGGCATCTGACAAAAACAACAACAATCACTTCTTGGTTCTTGAAAAATGAGCTGCCAGACATTCTAGATTTCACTGCATCACCTTTCTTTGTAAAGAAGAGAAAGCAGTGATCCCTCCCCTAGCATCTTAAATGAAAACAGGAATACATGCTTTATTACTAGTTTATAGACATGTAGTTATAAAAATTTAGTATATTAAAGGTGACATTTCATTCAGTGGGGAAACTGGTAGTTCAATAAATTGTGCTAGAAGTACATACAATATTAGAACTCACCAAATTCTACACTTTCAGAGTGTGCACTTCATTGTCTGGCAGTTACAATTAAGTGAAGCTGCAAAATATTACTCAGGTGATTGATTGATTATTAGTAGAAAGATACTCTCCCTATGACAAAATATATATCAGAAAATAATCCAATGTAATAAATGCAACTATAAAACAAGTATAAGAAACTGGAATAAAGAAGAGTATGTGATTTTTGTGTGGGGAAGAACTTTCTAAGCATAATGTCAAAAGCAGTATTACTAAAAAGACTAATAGATTTTTCTTATACATATATCACTAATCATACATGATGTCATATCTTATCAGTCCCTTATACCTCAACATCCCCCTACATTAGCAGTTCCAGTCCTCTTTCCTGCCCCACTAGGTAAACCATGTCAAAACTCTCATAGACATTCTTTCAGAATGTATATACATTGAAAGTCATTGTGTATGACTACATACACATATAACCCTGCAATTTTTTTTCTGGTCATAGTTTTACAAAAATTAGGATTAGTTTTTTTTTTTTTCCCATCCTACTTCTATTCATCCACTGTGTTGGAGAGCAGCTTTGCAGTCTCTGAGGTCCTGAGTTTGATTCCCAGCACCACAAAAATGAGAGAAGGATGTGGCAATCCCTCCCAAAGTAATCCCGACACAGTCAGCCATTGAAAACACTGTGAGGGTTGCTATGAGTCAGACATAACTCGATGGCACCTAACAACACACTTTTAAGAAAATTCCTCTAGGTCTTTTGCCATAGCTCTAATTCTGTTATTTTAATGACGGTACAATAGTGGGTTGTTTGTCAGTACTTCTTTGTTGTTGTTGTTGTTAGGTGCCGTCGAGTCGGTATCCAACTCATAGCGACCCTCATAGGGTTTTCAATGGCTGAGTGCTTCGGGATTGCATTGGGAGTGGATTGCCAGGTCCTTCTCCCATTTTTGTGGTGCTGGGAATTGAACTCTGGGCCTCAGAGACTGCAGCGCAGCGCTCTATCCACTGAACTAAATCCCAGCCCGAGTACTTATTTAGCTATTCCATATTAGTGGGCATTCACTTTGTCTTCAATGCTTGATCACTACAATGTATGTGAAGATTACCATTCTTGTACATATTCCAATTTCTAATAAATCTCAAACTGTTTTCCAGAAAGACTGTCTCCTTCATAATTCAGCAGTGAAGCCATTTGAGTCTGGGCTTTTTTGGTGGATTGTTTTTGTTTTGTTTGTTTGTTTTTAATTCTTCATATTTACTTACCATAAGTCTATTCAGATTGTCTGTTTTCTTTTTGAGTTGATTTTTTAGTCATTGTGTCTTTCTAGGAATTGGCTCATTTCCTCAAAGGTATCCTGTTACTTGGCATACAATTGTTCATAGATTCTTTTATAATTCCTTTTCTCATTCTGTGATTGAGTACTCTACTTTTCTTCCTGATCAATCTAGTTAAAGGTTGGACAATTTTGTTGTTTTATTGCAAAATATCTTCTTGTTTTTCTTTTGATTTTGTCTTTAACCCATTGTTTATTTGGTAGGGTATTATTTAATTTCCACATATTTTTGAGTATCTCTCATTTTTCTTTCCTGCTACTGATTTCTAACTTCATTCTATTTCGAATAAAGTTATTATATACATATTTATACATGAGTGTTCATAATTTTACATCTTCCTAAGGCATTGACCCTTGGCAAAATAATCTCTTAGACTACTGTTGGAAGTACAAATTGGCACAATCTTTCTGGAATACAATTTAACCCTGATATCCTTTTTCTAAGAATTTATCCTAAGGAAATAGTCACTAATTTATTCACTCATTAAATAATGACTAGGTACACACTATATGGTGACAGTATTTGCCACCAAAGAGGCAACAACAGAAGAAACACATATTAAAAAATTTTCCATTCTTAAAATTTAATTCTTATTGGTTAGCCAAACAACAAACAAAACAAATGACCAAAATATAAAATATATTAGAATGTGGTAAGTGCTATGGAGAAAAATATACAGCTGTGAAAGAGGATGCAAGTATGTTGGGTTAGGAGCATGTGTCAAGGATTCATTCCCAAGGCTATCCCCAAATTTGGTGATTTGCCAGAAGAAATATAATGATGTTGAGAGTAATTAATTTCTAAAAATAAAGAGAATAATTGTTTTTTTTCTTTTACTTTTAAACAAATTTTCTGTAGTTTCTACAATGAGCCTCTAGAAATAGATAACTGGAGTAAGAAATTTTTTAAATCATCAAAATTCTTTTTGATAAAGTGAGTTTGTGACACATTTTATAGAGATTGATGTATTTTGTAATCTTTTGGATATTACAGTGGATGGATTTTGTTTTAGAAGAATAAATAAATTTATTAGGATAGAATTTAATTTTGTAGCCTGTCACCCTCAAGTGAAAATGTGATATAGGTTTGTTTTTGTCAAATCCTGCTATTTTAAAACTTGTATTTACTTGCAATTGAAATTCTATTTTGTTTATCATGGA
>VMDO01009136.1:0-79215 GCA_007922755.1 Pedetes capensis | reverse complement strand
AATGGAACCCAAGGACATATAGAAAAATACTATATAGTAAAAGATAGAGAAGACTGGGAGGGGAAACTTAGATAGGAAGGGGGGAGGGGGGAAACATAGAGGAGGGTAAGGGGTAACCTATATGAATAATGCTTATCAAATTGCACATATGAAAATTGTCACAACGAAAAGCATGTCAAAATGAATCACATTATGATGTACATTAAAAATTTCTAAAAAAAAAAAAAAACAAAAACAATGATAATGTTTGTGGAAACGGGCCTAAGGTCACTTTAAAATCACTGGTTTCCTGAAAATCAGCCCTCAATAGAAGCTGATAAGGGCAGCTGTGTCACAAAATGGTTGTGCCTGCCTGTGCCTGCTGAAGGGCTGGATTAAGAAAAAGGTGGTGTCACAAGATAACCTTGTAAAAGGTCAAATTCGGGAATTCCTGTACAGGGCTGATATGTTGTCCCAGGGATTTTCTCCCTGCTGATTAGGCTGAGCTGGACGCCATTCTATTGAGAGTCCCTGGAGGGGGTCCTCTCTGGAGCACTGAGCTCAGCACCCCTGCCTGATCCTCCCTGTAGAACGTGGCAAGGGAGCCCCGACGGGAGGCTGAGGACAGGCGGAGGGCAGGCTCTAGGAGAAATGGACAGCCAGGGATGGAGCCTCACCCCGAAAGGTCTTGTATGCTTGTTTATTTTTATTACGCATGTGAGTTGCTTTCATCACCGCCACCTGACAGAAACAACTTAAAGGAGGGAAGATTCATTTTGGCCCATGGCGTCAGAGGGTCCGGTCCATCGTGATGGTGAAGGGTTGGTGGAGCAGCTCAGTTCACATCGTGGTAGACCAGGAAGCAGAGAAGGGACAAGAGGAAGTGGCCAGGGATAGATAATACAACCCCAAGGCCCCTTCCCCTGTGACTTCCTCTAGCAAGGTCCCATCTCCTAAAGACTCCACAACCTCCCAAAATAGTGCCACCAGTTGGGGACCAAGCATTCAAACACACAAGCCTATGGAAGACATTTCATACTCAAAAAATAAAAATAAACTTTGTTTTTCAGAGCAGTATTAGGTTCACAGCAAAACTAAGCAGAAACTCATAATAATTCCCATAGGCCCCCTGCCACCAGCTCTCTACCTCCCCCACTCTCAGCCTCCCACCTAGAGTGATGCATCCATTTCCACGTGCGAACCCACGCTTTCCTGTCCACCTTCCATAGTGCACGTCAGGGTCAACTCTTGGTGCTCTGCATCCTATGGGACTGAAAAGGTGCGTAAGGCCATGTGCCCACCACCGTGGTGACATACAGAATAGTTTCACTGCCTTACACATTCACTGTGGTCCTCCCCCATCCCCCCAAGCTCTAGAAAGCCCTGATCTTCATGACGTCTCCATATCTGCTATTCCTAGAACATCCCATGGTTAAAATCCTAGACGCAGGATGCTCAGGTTGCCTTCTTTCTCTTAGGAATGCACTTGAGCTTCCTCCATACCTTTGTGTCTTGACAACTCTTTTCTTTTTATCACCGAGTCCTCATCCCACATCTGGACTGACCACAGAGTGATTTCTGTACTCACATGGGAAGGACATCTCGATGGCTTCCAAATTTTCACAATTATGACTAAAGCTGCTACAAATACCCTCATGCAGGTGTTGTGTGGACATAGTTTTCAGCTCATCTGGGTAAACACAAGGACAGGAGTTTCAGGAAGTCCAAGAGCACAGTGCTGGAGGCTGTTTGGCACTGTGGGGGACCTTCCCACGGCATCACGACATGATGGGGCATCACGTGTGGACAGTGAGTGGGAAGGCTCAGGCCTCTATTTCCCCTCTTATTGCACCACTTAACGCCATCATGCGGACCCCATCTTCGTGACCTCAGCTAACCCTACCCACCTCTCAAGGCCCCACCTCCAAATACCATTACCACACAAATTTGGAGGTTACGTGTTCAACACACCAACATTTAGGGGACACCTTCTAATCACAGCAACCTGGAAGTGGGGAAGCAGGAAGCAGCAGCCCCATTTAGCTTTGAGGTGACTCCCAGCCGTTCTTGAAGCGTGAGGAGGATGGAGCCAGCTGCCGATGCAGACAAAGAGGCGTGTCAGGGGGCAAGTCAGCAGGGACAAAGGCTTGGCCCTGCCCTGAGGTGGGTGCTGCCAAAAGGAGCCCAGAATTGTGAGCACCTCCTGTCTGTGCTCTGTGGTGGGTGGACTGTCGCAAAGTCCAGCCAGAAAGGAGCTCTCCCGTCGGCGTCTTGGCCAGCCGGGGCATCAAGCAGCCCTATAGCTCTGCAGAAGACCAACTCCCGCCCCTGGCTTGGCCACTCAGGGGCCTCCTGCAAGCCGCTTCTCCTCTCTGAGCCTCAGTTGCCACTGCTTCCCAGAGAATCACTGACCAAGTCACTCAGTGAAGATCTGCACTCAGTGAGCTCAAGCTCAGATCTGAGCAAAGCCTAGGCCTCTGGCTGTGCCGAACAGCCACAGTGAAAACCCACCGGCCTGAGGGGCTCTGTGGGAGGGAGCAGGATGGGGGAACTGAGGGTCCAAGGTCCCTCTGTGCTGACCAAGGACTCCAGGGGCCCCTGAGCTGTCCAGACCCCTCGAGGCCACCTTCCTCAGAGAGGAGGCCCTTGATGGATTAGCAGCCAGGAAGAGGCCTCTGTGTGGCCTTCGCCTCACGGAACCGAGCTTCCTATGGGGTGAGAGCAGTATCCCCCTCCTGGAGCTGTGCAGAGCCTGGCAAAATGCACCAGGGTCCCTGGCGTGCAAGGCCCTCCAGTAAGGGGAGGCTGCAGGGATCATGAGGCCACATTTGGGCGTTTGCCTGTGGCCCGCATTTCCTCCCTGCACAGCCCAACACAGCTGTGGGAAGGCAGAGGGTCTTTCCTGCTGCAAAAAGGGGAAACTGAGGGCCAGCATGGAGTGTGTATGGGGTGGGGGGGAAGAAGAGCACCAAGGGTCCCTGTCTATCCTAAGGGAAAGAAAGCAGGGCCAGGAAGGTGAGGCCAGCCGGGGCTGGCTGGAGAGATGACCAAAGGGCGCCAAGCCCTGGTAGTATGTCCAGGGCCCCCACAGCTGTGGGTTCAAGTCCTTGCTCTGCCGCTTGCTCACCATATGACCTGGCTGAGTTACTTGGCCCCTAGGCCCTTGGTTTCCTCCTGGTGCAGGGATGATGGGGAGGGGAAAGCACTGCAGGAGCAGCCCCAAGGCTGCCTCCATTGCGCCACGCAGCTGCTCAGCGCAGCCAGAGGGAGAAGCTGGTCTCCAGGGGAGGCCACCTAGTTCCAGAGTCCCTGTCCTCTCCAGGGAGGCCAGGTCTCCTACAGCCTGGCAGGATGGGGCCCAGGGGCAGAGCACTGGCGAGGGGAGGGTCGGTTAACCATGGGGGCTGGAGACCAGGGGTATCTTTAGCACTGCCTGGAGGACATAGCCCATCAGGGTGGAACCCAGCCCTCCAGGGAGCAAGGGGGGCGGGCAGGCTACAGACCCCTGCCCTCCAGTGGTCTGCTTTGTGCTCCTGGGTTCTGTCAGACAAGTGCCTTGATTCTCTAGGAGTCCTCAGGGAGCCCTTGGGGACTGGTCATCCCTGGAACCCACTGCCTGCCTGACGTGGAGCAGGTGTTCACCAAACACTGCTGGGTGTGTGGCTGGATCGACCCAGATTCTGCCACTGCCACAGACCATCTGTGAGGTCAGTTTCTTGCCCCCTCCGTGCTTCACTGTCCCCATTTTTAAATCAAGGTTGTGGAGCTGGATATTCCTTAGTGCCCCTTCCGGCTCTAGATCATGTTTCTGCCACCCAGTTGCAACCCTGATCTTCTACCAACGAATCCCACCAGAAGGACAGCAGCGGGCACAGGAGATATGCAGAAATGGGACTTTATTGTGAGGGTGAGGACAGCCGGAGAGAGGCCATCGTCCCACTGGGAGGAGAAGGGGCATTCAGGAGGGCCCATCTGGCAGGGCTCAGGCATCCACTCTCCTTGGATGGTGGCAGATGCCACAAAGGAGCAAGGTCAAGGTACCGGGCACCAACCTGGAATGAGGCAATAGGGTATCAGGACAATTACAGCCCTGGCAGTGATGGGAGCTGCCTCTCACTGGACACTCGATGGGACCCATGATATTCTGTCCCCATTGTCCTTGCCTGTCCCACAGTACCCTGCACGGCATGGCCAAGGCCTTGGAGAGAGGAAGGGCATCTGTGGACTGGAGTCTTGCCCCGGCACCTGGCCTTGACCCATCCTCATTCTCCGCCCCTTCTTTGGAACAATGGCCGGTGGGAAAAGACTGAGCACTGGTCACGATTGGAGCTAGGGTCAGGATGTAGTACATAATCAGAATCATAGATCAGTCTGCAGTCAAGGTCAGAATTCAGTCTGTGAGCAAAGTTGGGGTTCAGCCATATAACTAGCATTAAACTCAGTCTGCAATTAGCATCTAGGCTCAATCTGGATGTTCCATCAAGGCTCAGGGTTCAGACTGTAACCAGAATCAAGGCTCAGCCTGGGGCCAGGGTCAGGGCTAATTCTACCACTGAAACGAGGGTTCAATCAGCTGCTGGAAAAAGGAGAGCCAAGCCTGGCTCTTGCTTCCCCATGCGCCCCAGTGCGCTGGGTGCAGAGCCGACCCTCACCAGCAGGTGACATCACAGCGCTCCTCCTCATCCTTCCTCTTCAGAGGGGGACAGCTTGCTGAACTGTAGCTGAAGGAACAAAAGCAAGAGCCATTGGAACAGAGACGAGACCCACTAGCTGCCACCCTCCAGCGGGTCAGTCTGACGGCTGAGGGACTTCAGGCATGTCACACCACCTCTCTGAGCCCCCACTTGTGTGTCTGTAAAGTGCGCACAGTGACAGTAGCCACTGTGCAGGGCTTGTGAGATTCCAATGAGATAGTGTATGTGGGACACTTAGTGATTTCTTAAGGGACTGGACTCGTGGCCATCCCCATGGAGGAGCCCCTCCAGGCTGCTGACACCATTACTCCATTTCTGATGCCCCAGCAGCCCATCTCCTATGCCCATTGAGCTAAAGGTCAAGTGGCAGGAGGGGAAGTTGCAGCCCCCACTTGCTCAGGATGTCGGGGCCCTGCGCAGACCCTCCTGGGGGCATGCAGAGGTGCACACTTGGCCCTTGGAAAGCACCCCTTCCCCAGGCTGTGACTTACAGAGGGTGCCTTGAAGAAAATCCACACCCACGGTACGGACGAAGTTGTCGATCACTGGGCACACCTGAGAACCAGGGAGACAGGAGGAACAGGAGGTGAGAGGGACAGACGGAGGAGAGATGATTCTCAGCCGGGAGCACACTGCTTGCCTCCCACAAACAGGCTGGATTCTAGGACCCAAGAACCTTTGAACCTTAGGACTTCAGAACAACAGAACCTAGCTGCCTAAAATCAGAGAACCCCAGGCTGCTAGAAGCCCTTAGAACATTAGAATTCTAGAACCTCGAGAGCCTGGGGTCTATGGGTTATAACCCCAGACTCTTAGAAACCTTGAACCTTGGAACTCTACACTTTGGAAGGTTCCCATGTTATCCTGGGGACCATTCAGTGGGATTCTCATGCTTTGATGCGGGTCCGATTCCTTGTAGATGCCTGTTCAGCGGGTCTGAGACAGGATTGAGAGTCTGCACTTCTTTTTTTCTTTCCTCTTCCTCCTCCTCCTCCTCCTCTTTTATTTTTGAGACAACGTCTCGCCCTGTAGCCCAGGCTGGCCTTGAACTTGCAAGCCTCCTTCCACAGCCTCCCAAGTGGTGGGATCACAGGTGTGTGCCATGGCACCTGTCAAGGTCTGCATTTCTAACGAGTGCCCAGGTTAGGCTTGAGCTGGCCTGAGGGGCATATAGAATACCAAGTCTCTGTTCAGTGACTTGCAGAGCCAGCTGGAGGATTTTTTTGTTACAACCACAGATTCCTGAGCCCTTTTCCAGCATGACTAATTTAGAATCTGTGTTGATTAAAGGAAGCTATTAGCATAAAAGGGATAAAGGTAGCGAACGTCTATGGTAATGGCTCAAGTTGGGGAGTCAGTGATTTCAGCCCCTGCCCCGTTCCTCAGGCTGAGTTACTGACCTCCCAAAGAGATCTTTGCACCTCAGAAGGTTCAGCCTGCAAATGGCATCCCTGCCCCTAACCAGGCCTGGCCTTGCGCCCCCAGGAATAGGGACTCACCAATGTCTCCAATAGCCCGGTCACAGTGCGCTTCACGGTGTCAACCACGTTGTCCACAATGACATTAATCAGACGAACTCGTCTGAAAACCACAAGGAATTGATTGGTAAAGGCCGAGTAAGCACACAAGAGACCAAGGGGAGCACCTTGAAGTCAGGTGAGCCCCAGGCTCATCAAGAGGAGCCCTCATTCAGATGGCTCGTCACTTAGCATCCCACATCTGGCCAGCTGCTCACCCAGTGCCTCAGGAGATTCTCATCACAGCCCTGAGACCTCACTCATTCAGTCAGTCAACTCGCACGCCAGGCACCCAGCTGGGCCCTGGGACCACTGGGATGAACAAAGTGCAAAGGACTGCAATCTGGTACCTAAATATTAAACAAGCTTTTGCCAAAGTGGCCTCCTCCAATCTTCAACTCTCCCAAAATTGTTGCCTCTTCAGGGGAGCCCTCCTTGACTGCTCATCTAAGGAGGGTTTTGTTCTCATCGTGCCCTGCTAAGTTTAATGCTCTGCATTGTTGTTGTTGTTGTTAGGTGCCATCGAGTCATGTCCGACTCAGAGCGACCCTCATAGGGTTTTCAATGGCAGATTGTTTCGGGATTGCCTTGGGAGTGGGTTGCCACGTCCTTCTCCCATTTTTTTGAGGTGCTGGGAATCAAACTCGGGACCTCAGAGACTACAGAGCGGCGCTCTACCAACTGAGCTAAATCCCAGCCCGTAATGCTCTGCATAGGCTTGTCATTTTCCTTGAGATTTCTTTATGGATGAACCAAATGCTTGTCTGCCTGCCTTGCCCTCTGAATAAGCTCCATGGGAGCAGGGACTCTGTATGTCCTCAACAAACAGTTCAGAGCCAACAATGGTGTCAGCCTGGCACATACCAGGTGCTCAATATGTTTTTGGCTAAAAGAATGAGCAAAGTCAACATACATGTAAATATATAATGACAACCCATGACAGGTGCCCTCAAGGGCAAGAGTGGATTCTTATGAGAAAGAAGAGTCTGAACCTTACTAAGATCCTATAGGATGGGAAGGTATAGTTGGAATGAGGAGAAAGATATTCTGGGTTGCTAGAACATCCCATGCAAAGGTCCTGTGGTAGGAAAAAAAGCTTACTTGAGGCACAGGTCAAAGGCCTATGTGTCTGCAGCAGAGGGAGTGTGGGGCCAGATCAAACAGAGTCTACATGGCCATAAGGAATGCTTGGCATTGGGCATAGGAGCCAAAGTGAGTGGGGAAAAAGCCCTGGGAGGGTTTGGAGCAGCATAGTGTTATCATTTTGTGAATGTAGATATAGCAGTATGGCAAGATAAATTCCCTAGGGCTGCTTGCTGAGGTGATGCCTGGCAGGGCTCAGGCCTCTGGATTTCCATCCCCAAACTGGGGATCCTTTCTTTGGTTTTAGAGGGTCTTGGGGCAAACTGTGCTCAGATCCCTTGGTAGGGGGAGAATGGAGAAATCTCTGTTTGTGGTCATCAGGGCTGAGAGTTGAAGACCCCACATTGTTCCTGGCCAAATCCACCTAGCCCCAGCCCTTGGCTTCAAGACCATTTTCCTCTCCCCATCACTGGCCATGGTCAGCTTTCTCTCCCCACCCTCAGGCCTGAGCCAAACCTGCTTTTTCAAGCATACAATTTAAGACATAGATTTTGTGGATTAATAGGGCTCAGTGATGTCAATGGAGAGGATTAAATTTTCAAGGTCTCATTTGAGGAATTTTCCAGTGGGGAATGATTGGGAACAATTTAAAATAAGCACCCACGATAGTCATTTATTCCTTATCTACCTCCCAAATTGAGGGAAGAAAGTAGATGCAATTTTAATATTATTTTATGTATTTATCTTACATAATGATGAAGACGTAAATTCTTCAAAGAGATGTAACAGTCCCAAACATGTATCCACCTAATAAATAGGTTCAAATGCATAAAGCAAACACTAATAGAACTCAAATGCAGATTCATAATTATGGTTGGAGAGGTCAACACTCCTGCCTCCGTCATGGGGAGAACCAGTTGACAAGAGTTAGTATGGTATTATGATTGCTCAGAGCTTAGGATGTTCTAGGCTCTGCGTCAAACATTTGTATTTTCTCATCTGTTCATTTTAGAACCCTGTGAGTAGGGATTATTAATCTCCAATTTACAGAGGAGAATACTGGGGCTTCTAGAGATTAAGTCGGTTATAGAGTGACCAGTTAATGATTGTTGTTAGGTGCCGTCGAGTCGGTATCCGACTCATAGCGACCCTCATAGGGTTTTCAATGGCTGAGTGCTTCGGGATTGCCTTGGGAGTGGATTGCCAGGCCCTTCTCCCATTTTTGGGGTGCTGGGAATTGAACTCGGGGCCTCAGAGACTGCAGCGCAGCACTCTACCCACTGAGCTAAATCCCAGCCCAGTTAATAATAGAACTGGTATTTAAGACTATGCTGGTCTGACACCAGAGCTTGAACTTGTTCACCACATTATGCCACCTTCTAGGTATTGGAATAGGGCTGACTTGGGGTCCTCCAGTACACTGAGTGCCCAACTCTGCTGGGATAGACAGGCCTCACCTGTTCAGCAAAGAGACTGAGAAGTTGGCTGGGTCGCTGGTGCACTGTGCCAAAGCCATGGTGGGGAGATTGGTCTTCTCATCCCGTCCAAAACTGAGTATATTCAGGAGGTCCAAGGAGACCAATGCGTTGGCCACCTGGCCAATGAGAGGCCTGCAGGAAATAATATTCACAGTGAACAGAGGTCAAGAAGGTCTGGCACATTTGCCTGTTGAGGTCCTCTACCTGTGTGGACATCATACAGGATGTCTATGGGTAATGTCATCATGGCCGGGTAATGTCAACACAGTCCATATTCTTTATGAGATTTACATGTTTATATTAGGGCTTCTTCTCAGGGCCACATGGGTTTAATTCATATAAAAAATTTATTCAGCACTACACTAATAATTAAATAATAGTTAATTTTTTTTTCAGTACTAAGCAGGGTGAACCCAGGACCTTACACATGCTAGGCAAGTACTCTATCACTGAGTTACATCTATCCTCTTTTTAACTTTTTTTTTTTTTTTTTTTTTGAGACAGGGTCTCACTCAGTTGTGCAGGCTGCTTCTGCCACCAAGCTTGTGACCCTCTTGCTTTAGCCTTCTGAGTCACTGGGATTACAAGCATGTGCCACAGTGCCCAGCTAGTAGTTAACATTTTTCAAACATAAATAATCTATAAGCACTTAAAGTATTTTACCTTGATTGGCCCCTTTATCATTACAACCATGCTATGAGGGAATTGTACTCTAGTTTCTGAATGAGGAAACCTGGGTACAGAGACGTTAAGTAACTATCCTAAGGTCTCACAGCTCATGAGACCAATGTTGTTAGTTGCTGTTGAATCGGGTCCAACTCATAGCAACTCTGTGTACAACAGAACAAAACACCACTCGACACTGTGCCATGCCTGACACTATGTCAGTGCTTCTTTGCTATTCATAGGGTTTTCAATGGCTATTTTGGGAGTGGGCTACCAGGTCTTTCTCCCAAACCCACAGCACCCAGTATTCCCAGACAGTCTCCCATCCAAGGACTAACCAGGCCCGACCCTACTTAGCTTCCAAGATCAGACAGGATCAGACACTAGGGTGGTATGGCATTTACAGAGAATAGGAAAAAATAAAATAAAGCTGGAAAAGTTTTGCCAAAGAATTGTAAATATTCATGTCATCTCAATTTTTCAAATTTTATGATTGGTTCAACATTATAATTCCTAAAGTATATTGAATGGAACATTTTTAATAAAGAGACTAGATATGGCCAAAATTCACTAGACCATTTTAAAGATTTGGATTCTAGACCTGGTAAGGTCTCCACATTTATAGACTGGAGAACTGTGGCCCAAGGCCATACAGTAGCCTGGGAAGGCACCCATTTCCCCAGTTGCGGTTCCACCAGCCGTGCTTCACCACCTTTCCCAAATATATACTCACAGGGACAGGGAGACCTTAGCGGTGATCGGGATCTTCAGGTTCAAGCGATTGCCATCTTTACTCATCTCGGATTTGATGTCCAGAACGGCCAAGTCGCTGATTTTCAACCTGCCCCAAATCCACGAGCCCCCTGGTTATGCCTCCTGGCAGCCCTTCACACTAGCCTTTGAGCATTACCAACCTTGCCCTCCCAGGCTTCACCACGCCCTGTTCAGAAGGTGATTCTCTGCATTCTAGGGCCCAGGAGACTGAGGCTCAGGCGATGTGATTTTGCCAAAGGGGAATAACAAGTGCCAGAGTCAGAATTTGAACCCAGAACTGTCTGACTCCAAAACTCCCATACCAGGAGGCACTCTAGGGGACTAAGAGGGATGGGTTCTGGTTTCCCTGGCCCTAAGGGAAGAGGGACCTTCACCCCCAGCTATATTTGGAGAGGAAAAGTTTGAGTTTGGGGGAAGGGCTTTATGTTCCAGCAAACAAGCAGATATGAGGATGAATAGAAGCTTCACCTTGACCCTGAAGTAACAGAATGTGGGAACCCAAACCCACTAGATGCCCAGACTCCCGATAGCCCTAGCTCTGATTTATTCAAGTTCTAGTGGGCTGGCCTCAGATCACCTGGGCTCTGTAGGGGAAAGCAAGGCTTTTCCATCTCTCTGTCATCTTAAACGGACCTCCCCAAAGGAAAATATTCCCTTTCCTAAAAGCAAGATCACCCCATAGCATGAACGCACCCAATACCATTCTGAGCTGTAAAAAGGCCACCAGCACTCTTGCTCAAGTCCTTCAGAAGGTTCCCCAAGGTGGACTTTAGTTCTGGAAGGGCACCTGCCAAAACCAATCACTATTTAGTATCATGCACCATTTATGAAGCGGTATTGTGCCCCACGTACCAGATCAGATAGTTTGCCTGTGTTATTTCATTTAATAACAATTCAGTGAGATAGGTACTCTTATCACCTTCATTTTACAAATGAGGAAATAGAGGTTCAGAAAGGTAAAGAAGTGTGCCTAATCACACAACTAGGGAAACTCATTCCTTCCATCCTGCCACCAGACTAATATATACTGATCATTTATGGACAAAGCAATCAATCAATTGGCCAAGCATTTGATATTGACTGTATACACCTGTTTCTAAGGGTGACCTAGAGTTCTATTTCTTTAAATGAGATGCTCACATGAGTTTGAAGAACTAGGTCAAGTCAAATGAGAGAATAAACTAAGAAATGGAAAATCTAGAATCAAGAAAAAAATGTGATTCTAACCCTTGAAAGTGGCAAGTAGGAGTCCCAGAATGATAGCTTTGCAGCAGGACCTAAGAACAAAAATTCACACAGTAGCAAGAAGACAGACTGTCCTCATGGGAAGTCTCCAGAGAACTATAGGACGAGATAGGATAAATGACATGGCAGACATTGGATGGTGCATGTGGAAAGAATTAAGGACGTATATGGAGAAAATATTTCAAGTGAGAAACAACAAAGTAATCATTAACTTAAGGAAAACCAAAAACTGTATTAAAAAAGAGACATAATCACAGTACTGCAGCTTAGTCTGAGGTGGAAAGTATCTATCTCATTATAATGATGCAGAGAAGGCCAGCTTAAGTAAAACTGGTGATACAGCTACATCTGATCATATAACTCACTAGGTGACCATGGCCCAGATACTTTTTTCTCTAGGTTTTCATTTTTCCAGCTGTGAAATTAGAAAATGGGTTCTTTCTGTATCTTTGAAAGTGGACAAGGAAGGGCAGCCACTCATAGAAGTTACCTTCGCTGATAAAACCTGTTTGTTAGTGTGCTGTTAGTATTTACAGAAGATAAAAAGAAAACCCCAAGTTCTTTTTTACAAGTGACCATAAAGTAGGAATATAATTCAATATAAAAGTAAGTAGGTTTATAAATATCTACACTATGTAGGGCTGATTTCCTTAATTTCCAGTGAGTTAACACAGATGAATAAGAGAAGGTCAAACACCCCAGCAGAAGAATATGCTAAGAATATAGAAAAATACTTTTGTTAAAATGTGTAAATGGATAATAAATGCATGAAAAAATGAGGAGATTTTCCTAATTGAAGAAATGCAAAGTGACATAATTTACAATCTTTCATCGATGAGACTGGCAAAACACTTAAAATTGTCCAAACCTAGTACTGGCATCAGAGTAGGAAAAAAGATATTCTCATGGACTGTTGGAGAAAATATTAACATAAGAGACTATTTATCCACATCTGTTGTTGTTAGGTGCCTTGGAGTCAGTGTCTGACTCATAGTAACCCTACATACAACACGTGAAACAGTATTGTTAGTGTCCCTCTGCTGTTCATAGGGTTTTCAATGGCTGATTGTTTATCGGGAGTGGGTTGCCAGGTCCTTCTCCCAAGCCTACAACACCTGGTATTCCCAAGTGGTCTTTCATCTAAGTACTAACCAGGCCCAACCCTGCTTAGCTTCCAAGATCTGACGGGATTGGATGTCACAGTGATACAGCTGCAGGCTATATCAACATCTGTTGTTGTTATTGTTAGGTGCCATCGGGTTCAACTCACAGCGACCTTCATAGGGTTTTTAATGGCTGACTGTTTTGGGATTGCCTTGGGAATGAATTGCCACATCCTTTTCCCATTTTTGTGGTGCTGGGAATCAAACCCAGGACCTCAGAGACTGCAGAGCGGCACTCTACCTACTGAGCTAAATCCCAGCCCATACCAACATCTACCATCATTTAAAATGTGCATACTTTTTGAACTTTTGAAATCCCACTCTTAGGATTTATTTTATGCACATATTGGTAAAAATATATCAAGATATAATACATAAGAGGATATTTATGTAGCATTGTTTATTTCTAAAAACTAAGCAAATAAAGGAACTGAATCACCCTCTCATGGACTCTTTCCTCTTTCTTGGTAAACCACCATAAAGGGCATCCTCTGTTGGTAGCCTCTGGTATTGCAGGCATAGTGTTCAAGAGTTTACCCTGGGTCCTGCTGATCCTCACCCTCACCCACTCACCTGTAAGTACATTATTACCAACAGCACCAAGTCCAGTACCAAGAGCATGTTGCACATTGTTCGAAACATCAGTCAAGCCACTGCCAACATTTTCAAGAAGAGCCGCTGATGTTCCAGTGAGCAGGCCACACAAGAGAACAAGACTCCAAAGCTGAAACATTTTTTGTTCTGACACCAAGACAGTCATAGAAGAACAAGAAAAAACAAAAAAATTAAAAAACAAAGAACCTTCAGTGAACACCTGTCACTCTAACTCTTAACTTTCCTATAAGAGAGATCTGGTTATTTCCTGGTTACAGATAGGCAGCCTAGGTGAGAAAGCTGGAGGAACTTGCTCCGTGATAGGAGATGCTGGGATTTGAAAAGTCAGCCCTGACTCCAAGTCCTTTCTTGCTTTTTATACACAGGTCCTTTGCACATGTTGCATTCTCTGCCCAAAATATCTTTCCTCTTCTTCACCTTTTCACCTAAGTCCATTCCTTCTGATTCTCTGGCTTCAATATGATAGTGCACCCTCTCTGAAGCCTTCTCTAGGCCCCTCTAGGTCCATCCACCACCTTCATTCTCTGATTAGGGTCCTAGGTACTAATTACCTGATGAAGACTTTCCTTCTAGGCTGTGAGATCCTTGGGGGAAGGACTGTGATTTATGTTACTGTTGCACCTCTAGGCCCCTGTAAAAAGCCTATACCTAACACAGTAAAATAAATAGCTGTTGAATAAAGTATGATCAAATAAATGGATTCCTCATGCCCCTGCCTTGCTCATGAGTTTGACATGTCTCACAATATGATCTCCATATCTCTAATTTGCCATACTCAAATTTTTGCTATCAGGAAGCCTTGTCCCTCTGCCTCTCATCCCCACACCCTTCTGAAGACCCCCGTATGGCATGTAACTCCAGGGAAGCCCACCACTCACAGGGTTGGAGGAAGATGCTCACAAAATCCTTGCTCCCTGGGCAGCCTCCTGGGATACCTCGGATGGCCACGGCCCTTATATGACAGGGATGGGATGAAGCAAGCCTTAGTTCCGGGACCATCCAAGGAGATTCCAAACAAAATAGCCCGGGCTGAGCCAAGAAACGTCCAGCTCAAAGGTCACCTGGGACGCTTGAGTTGTAGTGATGGACGCGAGAAGATCTTCTGCCAGGACAAAAGCCAAGTCTCATGGTGCCTCTGGCTGCCAAAGAGAGGGTCACTGGAGTGGGGGTGGGGAGACGACTGAGAACAGATGAGAATGTTCCAGTAGGAGGACCAAGAGTGGCCATTCAGGCCAACTCTGTCACCATATGGAAATGGAGGGAGAAGCCATCAGACTGAGATCATCCAGCAAGGTGGGGGTAGGGTTGTGGCCTGCAGATCCCTTGCCCTCCTCTGTGCTGGTGTGTGAGTGCCCCACATCTCTCTGGGCAGAACCAGCCTCAGTGTGAATGTCTGCCATGACAAGGACATTATGACCCCTAAAACCTCTTTGCTCCACTTTCTCTTTCCCCACTCCAGGGCCTTTGCATGGACTATTCCACTGCCTGCAACTCTCCTTCCCAGCCGCCTCCAGCTCTCCGCAGCCCCTTGTCATACCCTCTTTGCTTGCCCACCTGGCTGCTACCTGCTCACCTCCCCCGATCTCAGCCCCTTCTGGCTTCTTTCACAGCTGGATCACAATGGGACTTTTTACTTGTTTCTGCCCTGAGCAGGAGGCAGGTTCTGTGCTCTGAGGTTCTCTTTTCTTCCTTCCAAGAGGGGCCTGAGATGCTTGCCTGGCCCTAGGATGCTCAGTGTCTGTCTCTATGGGCATCCTATTAAAGCCAGCCTCTGCCTGAGAAGGAGGTAAGACCCATCCCAAGCGGTGCTCAGAAACTGGATGAGAGGCTGCTATTATCCTGGGTGCTCTACATGACCATGAGCTAGGATTCTGAGTTTCTGAGCGCCAGTGTTTGGAGACCCTGGCTTCATCTTTTCATGACCCTTCCCTCTGGTTCCTTCCTCCTTTCCCCAGGCTTATGTCTTTTCCTCTTCTCCTTTCCACCTCCCTGGACCCCAGTATTGCCCTCCTGGAGCCCTGGGGCCAGTGCTGGGAGCCACCTCTCAGTACCCATCATGCCTGGGACAAATCCAGCTTGTCCCACTGATTCTGGCTGCCTCTGACAGCTGAGTTCTGATGAGACACTTATTAGAAGCTCCTGCGCATGCCTGTAATCCCAACGACCTGGGAGGCAGGAGCAGGAAGGTCATGAGTTCAAGGCCAGAGGCAGCCTGGGTAATTTAGCAAGACTCTGTCTCAAAATAAAAAAAATAAAATATGGGCTGGGGGGTGCAGCCTAGTGGTAAACACTTGCAAAGTATGTGCAAAGCCTTTGGTTCAACCCCCAACTTCTGAAAAAAAGCAAAATCCAAGCCAAAAAGAAGCTTTGTCACTTTAGGGGCGGGTCTCAGGGAGCTGCAGAGGGGCTAGAAAGCAGGCTGAAGGCTCTATCCAATCCAGGGCAGCTCCAAAGACCTGCTTTCTGAGGAATTGTGTCCTCAAGGCCACTTACATTGCAACCCACCAGCCCCACTCCCCTGAAGACAGCCCTTTGCCATACCCCTTCCAAGGTCCCCTTCTGCTAAAGCACTGGGGGACCCCCACGTCTGGTCTGTCCTAGGCTAAGCCTACCAGCGCAGGGAGAAATCGTGCCCCATGCTTCTGGGGGTCTGCTGGATCCTGTTTCTTGGAGTGTGTGTAGAGCTCTTGACTGAGCCCCTACACACCAGGCTGCCATGTGTGCATACGTGCACATTCTCACACACGCACACATGCACGCACATACGCCCATGCTTGCAAGAACCAGATGGCACAAGCTAGACTCACAGGAGGAAACAGATTCATTTCTCCATGGAGAAATGTCTTCCAGGATCGTGTTCGCCTCTCACTGACGGGAATAACCCATCTCTCCACCCACAAAGGAGGGATGCCTGGGTCTGGTTTTACCCTTAAAGACTTCAGATGTAATTATCTTGCAAAGCCCACCAGAGAAGGAAGCCAATACTAAGGAAATGAGAAAATATGTATCATTCAAGGGCCTGGATCCAGCATGCCTGAAGCCATACAGACACCTGGAGTTTTCAGCTCAAATAAAATGTCTCCCTTGCTCCTTTTTTTTCCCCTCAAACCCATGTGAGCTGGGTCCCTGCCTCTCTACCCCACGGGGGTGCTGACTTGTGTGTGTCTACACACCTCAGCATCCTCCTGTCCAGTGTGGGTCACATAGCCACACTGGAAGCCTCACCAAAAGCCTCATAGACATAGGGGTAGGAGGGGCGATCCCCTTGTGTGGACAGCTGGGGACCTATGGTTCTGAGCGGGAGAAGGATTCATGCAAGCATGCACAGGGATCTTGAGTCCACTTATTTCCTTCCTTCCATTGCTTTTAGTTAGGTGCCTTCCAGTCAGTATCCGACTCATAGCGACCCTCATAGGGTTTTCAATGGCTGACCATTTCAGGATTGCCTCAGGAGTGGATTGCCAGGCCCTTCTCCCATTTTTGCAGTGCTGGGAATTGAACTCGGGACCTCAGAGACTGTAGCACAGCGCTCTATCAATTGAGCTAAATCCCAGCCCTTCCTTCCATTGCAGGTTTTTAAATTTCCCTGGGATTTTCTGCTCTAAGCAGTAGCTATGAACAAACAAACAAACAAAATCCCCTAGGGGACCGGTTTAAAATACAGGTGCTTGAGTCTCATCCCTGGGCCTTTTGGGCTGGGGGCTCTGGCTGGAGCCGGTGTCCAGGCGGCCTGGGATGGCTGATCACCAATGGGCAGAGCTGTGCTACAGGATGCACAGGTGACATTCACCTCAAGTTCCATGAGCTCAACCCACCCCAGCCTCCTGACCCCAGCTCAGCCTGGACATGACCCACACAATCCGATCACGTGCGCTGCGCTTCCCAGCGGCGCCTGCGGAAGCGCAGACCCATAAGCATGGGCAATTCAACAAATGGTGCCTCCCATTTGTTACCAGGTGCTTTTCCTACCACTTCATCTTGTTTCGTGCCCCCAGCAACCTCACAGGTGCTGTCTGCTCTGGTTTTCCAGATGAGGAAAGCAAGGCTTAGAAGGGGAAGGTGGCTTGCTCAAGGCCAGGCAGACGGGAAAGGGCCAAGCTGGGACAGGAACCCACTGCCGAAGCCCTTGCTGAGATGAGAGTGGCTGTTCCAGCCACAGCCTTCTGGGGGCGCCAGTGAATCACGTTCTCTTGCCTCTAGGGCCTGGACACCTGGTGTGCAGTCAGGCATGTGGCAGTTACTTCATGCCCGATGCCAGCCTTGGCACTTCAGAAGCACTTTTGTTCGTTAGCTCTCGTTATGGCTCTAGGAGGTAGGTTTGGAGAGCCTTGTTTTCCTTCTGAGGAAACTGAGGCACCGAGAGAGTTGGCTGGCCAAGACCTTGCAAGGGCGGAAGCCCTTACATC
This sequence comes from Pedetes capensis, assembly GCA_007922755.1. Lineage (NCBI taxonomy): Eukaryota > Metazoa > Chordata > Mammalia > Rodentia > Pedetidae > Pedetes > Pedetes capensis. The sequence continues at coordinate 61,595 of VMDO01009136.1, read as the reverse complement.
CCCATCAGGTTGCAGCCAGCTGGCAGGCAGGAGCGTCGTCAGGCTGGCATATCCTGTTTCCCGTTGGCCACCTGTTTGAGTTGGTGGTAATGCCAGGGGACTGGGCCCATGTCAAGGAGGAGCAGCGTGGAAACTCCGGTGGGCGTCCACTTGGTCTTGGGGTGGGAGCTCTGCTCAGTGTGGGCCTCTGGGCCTCTGCCCCTTTGCAGTTCAACAGGGATCTGGGGGCCTGTCCTCCATATCAGTGTGACCAGGGTAAAGGGTAGCACAGCCTTGTGGTTCTGGGAGCCAGACTTTCTTAGCACTGGCCATAGCTCCATCGTTGGAGCCCAGAGTAGGTGACGGCCAGATCTCAAGAGCGCAGCCCAGCAGAGCCCTGCCATGGCCTTGCAGTGGCTTGGACTGGTCCTCAAACCTCTCCCCAACTGCCTGCCACTGGGTCCTACAAAGACACACAGCCCTTCTTTCCCACCTGGTGGTGCACAGGGGGGCCAAAATCTTGTGGAGAGAGTTTCTGTGACCCCAGGTACAAAGCCTAGTGGACAGGCAGGATGTGGTGAACTCAGACCTGTCACTGCCACCAGGCCACAGCCGCCTCATTTGAAAGATGGGGTAAACACCTTGTCCCTGGATCTTAGTGGCGTGATAGGCAGGCAAGAGCCTGGGACATCAGAAGGGCAGCAAGGGGACCATGAGGGGGCTGGTCGGAGCCTGGCCCTGGGGTGGGGTTGGCCAGGGTTCAAATCCTCACTCTGCCCAGTGCTGGCTGTGTGGTCTCAGCGCAGTCTTCCCCTGGAGGAGCCTCTGCTCCTTCTCTGTGAAGCAGGACTGTCTACGTGTAGGAAGGACAAGGTGGGAAGAGGCGCGTGAAAGTCTTAGCACATGGCAGGCCTTCATAGCCAGTAGCAGTGGTGACAGTGGAGACAATTCTATCCCTGTTATGTAACACACCTGGAGTGTTCTTGGTGGTGGTGGGAGGCTGGTACTGTCAGAGGCCCTCTGAAATCTGTGCCAGCTGGTCTGAGCCATCCCAGAAAGAGGAGCTGGCCCTTCCCCCGCCCCCACACACACACCCCTACGCTCCCCTCCTGCCCCTCCATGTACAGGACAGGAACTCTCCGTGCATGGAAGATGCTTTTCTCTCAGGGACAAAAGCCCCAGCCACGAGGGTCGTGGGATGAATTTCTCATTGAAAAGTTCCAGCGAGGCGTTAAGGATTAGCTGTCCCACACCTAGGACATCCTACCCCAATATGACTGCTAATCCCCAGCCATGGCTGCTTCCTGGTCCCATTGACCAAGCCCTTAAGTAACATGCTGGTATCTTTTTCCAAAAACAGTTCAGTTCCCCAATTAGAAGAGGACTAGGAAGTCATCCAGACTACTAAGATCAGAGAGGGTGAATGGTCGGGCTGGAGTCACACAGGAACCAGAGGTAGGCTGGGATGAGGCTCAGGGCTGCTGGCTGCAGCTCCAATGCTATGTCTCCCCTTTTCCCTGAGGACAGAAGCAGCCCCAGTCCTTCCCCACGGGAAAGTAAACACACACACCTAGCCCACCCATCATATGAAATGTCTTCCTTTTGCTATATCAAAACAAAACAAAACAAATGAAAGAACCAGCTTGTCATCACTTTGCTTTTGAAATCAGTCAGGTATGAAGAATTTATGCAGTTTATAAGAGGTCCTAGTTTCTCACACTTGGGAATTGTTTGTCAAGAAAGATAAGTAATAATATGTGTTTAAATGGCCTGTCATTTTTATCAATAGACTTATCTGAAGACCTTTAATTACACTTCCAGCAATTTTGACGTGGCTGTTTTCTTATTTTGGAGAGGACACTTTTATTTTTCCAATCCTCAAACCATGCCCTAAGCCCTGGCCTCACATCTGGGTCACCTCTTAGATTCCACAGTGGCCCTCGGGCCTGGCTTTGGACGGGGTGGACGTCTGGTGGACGGGGAGTCTGGTGGACAGGGAGCCTAATCCCACCCAGGGCCAAGGTCCTCTTCCTCCTGTCCCTTGGAATGTTCTCTGAGCATTTTGCCCAAATCTCCCAAAGAAAATTGAAAGCACAGATAGGAGGAGTTTTCAACAGGCCTGGCTCCTCTCCTGAGCCCCTTGTTGTCTGGGTATCTTGTCTTTTTTCATCCTAACTCCCCAAAGCTGGCACAGGGTCCTGTCTACAGGGGAGACAAGTGTTTGTGGAAAGAAAGAAGGGAGAGAGAAAGGAAAGAGGTAGAGAAATAGAGAGGAAAGGAGAAGAGAGAGAAAGGGAAGGAAGAAGGAAGGAAGAAAGGAGAGGGAGGCTTCGGGAAGGGAGGAGGAAAGAAGAGAGGAGGAAAAGAGAGGGGAAGAGAGAGCTGGTGAAAGAGGGAAGAAGAGCAAGAATGGCGTGTCAGCTGTGCCCCAAGAGTCAGGCCTTGTGGGCTGGATCCCCCAGCTCCTGGGCCCTCGGGGCTGGCATAGGGGCTGGGTGGGCTCATTGGCCTTGATTGCCCAACTGGCTGGCAGGTAAATATGCTCAGTGACCACTGGCTATGGGACATCTCTCCGAGTCCCTCCCTGTTCTCAGGGGCTCCAGAATCTGGCCTCTGGTCCGTTCACGCCTGCATTGCCATCCCGGCCCTTCCTGGTGAAGTGGACCTGCCCTTACCCATCCACCTTTGTTCAGTCCTACGCACATTCTCTCTTGCTGGAACCTCGGTCCTTTTGGTAGCTCTCGGTTGGGCACCTCATGAGGCTGAGCCCTGGGTTGGCGTCCATGATTAATGCCTCTAGGTCCTCGTCCCAGAGATGGGCCACCCTCCAGTGAAGCTGATGAACTCTGTGGTCAGAGCATGACTTAGAGGAAAGCAGTCTCACCACTTACTCCTCCAACCACAGCAAGACACCATTTTATTCCCCTTTTGTAGACAGCAGAGGCACAGAGAGGCCAAGTGAACCGCCCAGCCATCTGCCCATTAAGTGACAGGGCTGGGATTTGAACCCTGGTGGTCTGGCTCTGGACTCCAGATCTGAGCTGCTTGCATTGCATGGCCAGTTTTGTGCTGCTCCCGGGGTAGATTTGCCCAGCAAGGGCAGGACACCCTCGGGTTCTTAGGTTTCCCTGCCATCCCCCAGTTCCATGCCTGCGTCGGAGGAGGTGCTCTGTAAGTCCCAGCTGGTTGAACATGGATGGACCTGGAGGACCAGTGCCGAGTGAAATAAGCCTGAGACAGAAAGACACATGCTGTGTTATTTCACTCGCCTGTAGAATCTAAGAAAGAAAAAAGATCCAATACACAGAGATGCAGAACAAACAGTTGCTGGGGTCGGGGGTGGGAGAGGACACTGGGAGATGGAGGTCAAGGTTGTAAAGTAGCAGGTTTGTGGAATGAACAGGTCTAGGGGTCTAACGTATGGTGTGAGGATGAGACGTAATAGAGCTATACTGCAGGTGGGACTCACATCGAGTAGATTTTAGCTATTCTACCACAAACAACGAAGAAGCAGCTCTGTGTAATGATGTCCCCTGCACACAGTGGGCCCTGATGAAGGCCCTTCACAGGCCTTGAGTTGTGCTGAATGGAAAACTTTGGATCTTGAAAGAGAAAATGACATGACATTGTCGGGTGGGTGGAGGCAGATAATACAGACGTCGATCACTGGCAGAATTCCTTGGGGTGACTCTGGGGGCGTTTGTCTTGCAAGTGTTTTTGGTAATTAAGCCAGACTTTGGTTTGAATCCCAATCTTGCTGCTTTCTAGCTGTGTGACTTTGGGCAAGTCACTTTGTCTCTCTGGGCCTCCTTGTCCTTATTTGCAAAATGAAGATCACGACAGTGCATGTGTCGAAGCTGGTTTGAGATTGAAGCCCAGTACCTGTTATATAAAAAGTGCCCAGTAAGGATAACCCAGCAGCTCCATGCTCTGGGCAGGATGGGGGCTGGGAAATGGGGCAGGGTCTCAGGTGCTATATGATTTTAGGCAAGGCAATCATTTGTCTGAGCCAGCATCTCTTCCTCTCCAAATCTGAGCTCATCCTGGCAGGAGATGCTGGGGCTGCAGGAAATAACAGGAGCAACATGAAAGGCCCTGGGGCCTGTATGGCAGCCACTCAATGCCAAAGGGGAAGAAGGGCCATGGGGAAACAAGGCAACTTGTTGCTTTTTCCTGGGGGTATCCCCACTGGAGTCTTGTTCATGCCATCTCAGTGCCCAGGTGCCTCTGTCTCCTCTTGACTGTCCTCAAGGCCTCCTCTCTGGCCTCCCACACTCTCTTTGTAGCTGCTGTCCTGGCCCCAGAGCACCCTGCAAATCCTCCTGCCATTTAGAGCACCTCTTATATGACACGTTCATTAATCCACCAGCTCACCCTTCTCACCTTCTGTCCCCTTCACTCACACGCCCTACTGCCCGCTCTGGGAGGCCAAGCTCTGCCTGGGTTCCTCGCTTGTTTCCCACCAGGGCTTAGACAGAATGAACTGGAAGGTGTTTGTGAAGTGCATTTGTCAGGAGTCTTTGGGTTACGTGTCATGTGAAAAATACAATCCAAACAGACAAAAGTGTGAAAAGGAATCGTTGGGCTCTGGTAACCAGAAGCCATATCGGCTTCAGGCATGACTGCATCCAGATGTTCAAAGGAAATCTTCAGAACTGTGTTTCTTTCCATGACTTGGTTCTGCTTTCTTTTGTACCAGCTTCATTCTCAAACCAATTTTCTCCAAGAAGTGGCAGAGATGGCCATCAGCAGCCCCAGGCCCACACTCTCTCTTAATACCTTGGCTAAAAGAGGGCATCTCTTTCTTAATATCTCTTCAAAAGTCCTACAACTGATTCTCATTGGCCCTGCTGGGCTTACATGCTGAACTGTAAACCAATCACAATGGCCAGGTGAAGGAAGACACCTGTTGGCCAACACAAAAACATTATCCCTGCAGAGAAGGCAGAGGCAGAAGGGTCGGAGGGGTGAGAGGAGAGCCAGGGGAGGAAGGCCAGGGGGACAACTGAGCTCAAGGGGGAAGGTGGGGTCTACTCTCTGGTCTACTGGTTTCCTTCATGTGTTGACCACTAAAGACTTGCTGAGGGCTGGCCTGGTGGAGTGACAATGGGAACCAGATGGGTGGACATGTCCAAAGCAAGGCTGCTGGTCAGAGGGTGGCCAGAAGCCCAGGAGCACCGGGCTCTCTCCAGCTCAGCCCCCTGCCCCTGAACCTGCACTTTACCAAGAGCCCAGGGAACGCTGGCTATGCAGGCAAAGGGGGGGGGGAGCTGGAGAGTGAGTCAGGGGGAAAACCTTTCTTCTTCCTGGAAAGGACAGCCCTGAGCTGTTCTGGGGAGATGGGTTGTATTATTTAACTTTCTGTTCACAGCGTGAAACTCCATTAACACTTTGCAGGATGCCAGGGCAGATCTGCATAAGCCAGATTCCTATCATGCAACCAGGCTGAGCTTGTTGTCTGAAAGAATGAGTGTCATTGAGGAGGTATTTCTCAAGAGCTTCCCATGGTGGATCCTTGGGGTCAGAGGCCTCACGCTCCATCTGAGCCTTTACTGCTGCGCCTTCAAAGGCTTTGTGGAGAACATTGATCTTCTCTCCCCTCTTTGTGTAGCTGTTTGGCTCTGCGACTCCAGGCTAGGCCTGCAAGTTGCTTATGAAGTCGGTCCTGAGAAAAGGAGGCTGAGCAAAGGAATGTTGCCTCTGTCACCAGGCAATGCCGCCTGAGCTCTGGTGGCTTTGTGCAGGAGGAGAGTGGGGTGGGAGGGAGACTCCTGAGGTGTGTATGGCCAAGGCCCAGCCCCAGGAGCTTCCAGGATTCACACTGCGTTCCTGCCCAGGCAAAGCCAGAACCAGGAGGTGGTGGAAAAGCCCCACTTTAGATATCTGGTCTCTTGTGATATCAGTGGGGAAAGTGAGGCCAGAGAAGGGGGCGGGGGACACGACACACCATAAAGACACAGTAGGATATCCCTGATGCCCTGGACACCCCCACCTCTTCCAGCTCCTGCCCTCCAGCAGATGACCTGAGTACGAAATTCTGCTCTTCTTCCTTTGAGTTTCATGGAATTGGGTCAGTTAACCTCTCTGAGCCTCAGTTTCCTCGTGGGCAAAACAAGAATATTAACAGCCACTTTCTGGGGTGGTCGAGAGGATCGAATGAAATGTTCATGACTGGGCATAGGATTTAAGAAAACCTGAATTATTGCTATCAGTAGTCCTATTCTCAACAGACAGACTGAGGCACAGCGAGGCTAAATATCCTACTCTGCTGAAGACGTGGGGCTGGAACCCAAGAATTCTGACTCTGACTCTCCCCATTTTAAAGGAGAGATAATAATACTGCTGACTTTGAGCGGTGGCTGTGAAAAATTAAACGAGATCCTGAAGGCCAAGGGCCTAGCATGGTGCTTGGCATACAAATGCCGCTTTATGCAAATACCTTCAGGGTCCAAGTGTGGGAAACATAGATTAGCAGGGTCATGGTTCCACCTTGTGGCCAGTCTAGGAACTGTGACCCCTCCACTCCCACCGCACCCCAGGAGCCCCAGTGTCTAGGCCCTGGCACTTCCCTCTGCTGGCCAGCAGCCGGAGCGCAGCTGAAATGCATGCAGTCTCCAGCCTCTGGTTGAGCAGGGCTTGCCTCTGGGTTGCAGGGGTGAGATGCAGGGTCTGATTGTGGGTCCTCACAGCTCCTGAGGTTTCCCCCTCTCCACACCTTTGCTCAAGCCATTCCCTCTGCCCGGTGGGTTCAGACAGTCTGACCGTGGAGGTCATTTGCTCCACTGTCCAGGCTCTGCGTTCAGACATTCATTTTGAGTGTGTGTGTGTGTGTGTGTTTGTTTGTTTGTTTGTTTGTTTTCATGGTCATTCTAAGAGACAAATGCTAGTCTTGTTCCCATTTTGCAGAATAGGATACTGAGGTTCAGGGAGTCGGTAGAAGGATGAGATTTGAACTCAGGTCTGCCTGAGACTAAAACCTGTGCCTTTCACAGTCACATCAAAGAGTCATGGCAGGAGCCACCTGCCTCCCACAACACACAACCGCATCATGAGACTTTCATGCATAGACAGGGCTCTGGGATCCTACTGTGGAACCCACAGACCCTGTAGTCCTGCTCATGGCCACCCATCGCAAAGGTCCTAGGGCTCCCAGGGTCTCTGAGGTCAGGACTCTGACCTGGAATTCTAAACATGTGTTACCTTGGCCTTCTTCCACCTACCCCTAGGCAGCTCCTAAAGTGAACCTTATATATGGAGAAAGTAGCTTTGGAGCACATTTCTTATACGAGAAGACGGTCAAGTGCAGAGAGTGGCTAACCAGGGCTGGGAGGCTGGGTGTGCAGGGCAGCATTTCCTTTAGCACCCACTTCCTTTATTCTAAAAGGCTTGGAGCTGGGCCTGCTTCCGGGCTGTGTGCATCTTACTGGAATGCCCGAGGCAGGAGGCCATTCACAGGCTGTCCTTCCCCAACTCTGGCACATTCCTTTGGTGTGGTGGTTCTGCCTCTTGCCACCCCCCACTGAGATACCTTCCTTGGGAGATTCTCCTCTGACCAGCTTTGACCTATCCAAAGCCAAGTTCTAGCGTAAGGACTCTTGGGGGTGGTGGGTGGGAAACCACTGAAGGGCAGATCGAGGCCACAGCCACCCAAGCTGGGGTACATGTTTAAACAGCCTTACCGTGGTCCTGCCAGGGTCCTGTCCTACTCGTATGCATGGGTGGGCAGCTGGCTTTCTGCCCCTGACAGCAAAGAGAGGCAGTAGTAGATTAGAAGACACAGATTGGAGATGGTAGATATTAGAAGACATCGGCCACCATAAGGGAGACCTGTTGTGGCCATGGTTTTGCCTGGGAGACCCCCTTGGTGTCTAGTCTTGTCCCCCTCCCTATGTCCCCAGTATTCACCACTGAGACAGGGCATTCTTAACAGGGGGGAGAAGAGAATCCAGAGACAGGGCATGACTGGTTGAAGGGCTCTGGAAAGTTGGTGGCTGGACTGGGATTTGAACTCCATCCAGTCTTGGCATGCCTAGGCGGGGGCTCTTGTGCTCTTGTTTTCTGGCTTTCACTGTAATCATGGATTATGCAGCAACAGGGCTTGCCAAGGCAGCAGGCCCTCCCTGGTTCCCCAAGGGAACAATCAGCTATCCTCCTGCTTGAGGGGGTCCCATCTCCTCCTTGCCTTCTGCAAGGAACCCAACCTCAATGAGAAACGCAGAGAGGCAGTGGTGGCACAAGGCAGTCCAGGCCCGGGTCTGCTCTCCTCCTGTGTTCACTTTGCCCTCCACCCCTCTGCAACAATGGGCACAGTAGACTTAGGAAATGGAATGGAGGAACGATGAGTTTTTTAAAAATTCCTCTAGACTCAGAAACCAGTTGGCCCTAGTGGAAAGCCTCTCACAATAAAGTAGTGGGATATCCCAGGGACATCATTACAATACTCTTTACTGAAGTGGGCTAACCCTGAAACTTAATCGTATACCAAGACTATAATAATCATAATACTTTAGCACCAATGGAATGGGCTAGCCCAGAAACTCAATGGTAACATTTGCACTATGCCATGAGAGATTTCAAAAACTGACTGCAATAGTGAAATATTTTAGGGATTCCACTACAGCAGTCATCCCTGTGGGATGAGAATCCCACAACACTGACCACTATGGAGTATAAAACTTCAACAGTTTCACTAAAGGAGTAACCATTATGAAGTGAGTGATCTCAGGAAGCTCGTGATAAAACTCTTCATGATGGAGTAGGTTAGTTCAAGAGCCCCATCCGACCACTACTAACTATGGAGTGGGCTATGCTTAGAATTTCACCCTAGCACTGATCACTGTGGAATGAACAACTCCAGAAATCTCTGTACAAGAATAATCACTGTAGGCCAGGATACCTTAGAGTTTCACTGTAACAGCAATCACTATGGGATGGGCTCACTGGGGAGAAGGATATCCTATGACTGTAGAAATCCTGATAATTTGAGTATAAAATAACCCCGGAATCCCTCAAAGGCACCAACCGCCAAAGACTGGACTATTGTGGAAATTTCTCTTTAACGCCTTTTTTTTCCCCTTGGTGCTGAGGAACAAACCTAGAGTCTTGTGCATGCTATGCAAGTGCTCTACCCCCAGCCCCAGGAATTTCTCATTAACATGGATCAGTGGACAGCCCTGGAGCCCTACTGCTACACTAACCCCCAAGGGGTGGGCTATCTCAGGAACCCGACTGTAACACTGGTCACTGTGGAGCTGGTTATCCAGGAGCTCAGTTTTAGTAAGATTAATCAATGCATGGATTCTGTGTCAGTGGGTTCTCTGTGGCTGGAAGACCTTATGTCTGCTTTCAGCACGTTGGAGAAGGATGTTCAACACGGAGGAGGGAAACAGGACTAGGGAACCATGAGGCAGATGTGAGAAAGAAAAAACTTACTTTCAATCAGCCAGTTGGTAAAAGAGTCAGGGAAGTGTTTGTCCTGGGAAAAACCAGAGAGTTAGCATTAATTGTGTACCTACTGTATGCCAGGCTCTGAGCCTCTCTGTTAAGCCTCACAACAATCTAGCAACGCAAGGAACATAGCCAAGGAAAGGGAGTCAGACATGTGAACAGCTTTATCCAGGCCAGACAGCAAGGGGTGGTGGAGATGTTCCTAAAATCTGGATTCTAGACTCTGCTGTTGGACAGCTAAGTCCAGGGAGACAGGGGGACAGGGGGACAGCTAAGTGCAGGGAGACAGGGGGCCCTCCAAGATCGTGTTTTGTGGAACAAAGCACATGCCCCATAATTCAGAAACTCTTGGGGCAAGGCTGGCATCATCACGTGACTGCTTAGAAGAACCTGGGATGGGAGGACACAGTTGAGGCCTCTACAGACCACTGCTCCAGCTTTCCAAGGCCCCATGCATTGTGATGCCAAGTAATAAACTTGACTGTTTGCTTTCAATTTTATAAGTCAAGGGTGAAGTGGAATAAACCACAAGTTTTTGAGTCCCTACTCTGCACTGGATGTATACCAGGAAATTTTCTCATCTAATCATTATTTCATGCATTCTAGAATACCACTGATTAAAATTACATTTTCTAATGTGCCACTAAAGTTTTAAATTGCCAGTTAAACTATGATATATCATTGAATTTACATCATTCCAATTTCAGAAATGTTACAACAGTGAAATATGCACCTTGGAAGGGATGGATTGTGGTAACTTTATGTGAATAGGAAAATCATCCTCAGCTGGTAGACAAGAAAACTGAGGTTCAGAGAGGGGTAAAAGACGCCCCCCTCAAGGCTGCATAGTCATCCAAAACTATGGCCCATGTTTTCTCTATTTATGGAGCAGCTTGGGCACATTTCCCAGCGTGGGGCCACCATTGAGGTGCTCTCAGATGGGAAGACATGGCGCCCTTCCGAAGAGTCCTGGGAGGGAATCAGTGCTCATACCTGAAAGTCCAGGTAGTCCTGCTGCTCAGCCATCTGGGGCTTTAAGGAGAGAAGTGGTGTGAGGTCCCTAAGCATGACATCTGGTGGAGAGAAGAGGCAGGTGGCAACGGGAAGAACAGAGAGGACAGGAGAGATTCAATTGACAGAAACAGTGACTCATAAAGCTCATTCATTCATCCCTGCTGTCTGCAGGTTTAGCCCAATGAGGAGTTTATTCCCTCATTGTGGGGACAGAGCCCTGCCATCTTCCAGCACAAGAGAGTGGTGCGCACTCTCACCGTGGCAGGTGACAAGCACCTGTCCTTTCACCTGTCCACCCAATCGCCTTCCTGCCCATCTACCATCTTCCCATCCACCCAGCTAGTCTCCCTACCTTCCTTCTCTCCTTTCATCTTTCTATCCATCTTGATAGCTTATTTCTTCTTTCTCCACTCCCATGAATCCTACTCATCCATGAATCCTACTCCTACTCATCCATCTAGCCACCGTTCACCTTCCCACACATCCAGTAATAGACACTTCCTTCCTGTTTTCATTTATTCATCCAACCATCTGTCCATCACATACATAAGACCCAATCATCCTTTTACCCACAGATCAGTCCTTTTGCCTTCCTTTCTTCTTACTCTTTTATCCACTCTTCCTTCTTTCCCTTCACCCCCATCCACCCATCCATCCATCTATCCTTAGAATTTTCAGCTTCTTTTATATTCATCCATCACTTTCTCTGTCTTTCCTCTTCCCAGCTATTTACCCATCCATTTAAATTTCCTCCCTCCTCCCTTCCTCACCTCTGTTTATCCATCACTCCTCTATCATCTATCCACCCATTCTTCCACCCCTCCTTCCATCTTCCTGTTTTATCATTCACTCATACTTCTGTCCTTCATTCCTTCCATCTCCAGTTCTTATGCCAACAGACTTTACATGGGAGCATCTCTGTGGCCAGTCAGGACTGAGACAAATATAAGAGAGAGTGCAACTGAGCCCTCGCCCTTGAGGAGGTCAGAGATTGGAACAGACAAGAAACAGACAGTTTTTGAACATGATGAGGGTGGTGAATGGGTGTATGCAATATTGTGTCAGACCTAAAGAGGGGGTCCTGCATGGAGAGATCTGGGAAGGACAAAGCACTGGAGCCACATCTTGGAAGGATGTGAGAATATTCAGGCACAGAAGGAAGGCAAGGGAAGTTTTGTGGAGCAAAGCCATCATGTCCCACAGAGGCCTGGAGTGTATGCATGAAGCCAATCAGCTAGAGCAGTATGAGGAGGAGGGTGGAGAACCAGACCAGAACTGCTGCCGGAAAGACAGTGGCCATCAGCCTTGGGGTTTGCACTTGATCCTCCTGGTCACCGGCAGCTACAAAAGGCTTGCATCAGAGCTTTGACTCAAAAACCTCTCAATAGGAATAGGCAAGGTGGCTAGTGCCACAGACTAAGCAAGGAAGCAGTGTGCAACCCAATAGCACAACTTACTTTGCAGAAAGGTCAACTGTTGGTTGACGAGGTACAACCAGAACCGGACTACTGGGCACAGCTGGAATACAGAGGAACAGAGGCCTTAGTGAGAGGAGACTTAGGCCCTATTCCCAGCCCAGCCCTGCCTCTGACTTGTCATGTGGCCCTGCACCGGGCTCATCCCACATGGGCCTGAAAGGATCCAATTAGGTCTCACTCTGCCACCTTCTGGGTCTGGGGTTCAGCTCAGTTAGCAGAGTGCTGTGCTGTACTCGATGAGGCCCTGGCTTTGATCCTTAGCACTGCAAAAATGGGAGAAGGACATGGCAACCCCCTCCAGAAACAATCAGCCATTGAAAACTCTCTGAGGGTCACTATGAGTCAGACCCAACTTGACCGTACCTAATAAGAACAACTGCCACTTCTGATACGATCACAACAATATCATGTTTGTTGTTGATCATCCAACCCAGGACTCTCCACCTTGGCCCTATTGACACTTTGGACCCGATCATTCTCTGTGCTTGGAGGCATGCCGTGTGCTACAGGATGTTTAGATCACCCCTGACCTCTAGCCACTAGATGCCAGTAGCACTCCTCCCCCCACCCCCAATTGTGACAATCAGAAACGTCTCCAGACACTGCCTAGGTTCTCTGGGGAGACAACTTGCCCTCGACTGAGAACTGCTGCTCTGATCCGTTTCAGCTTAGCTCCGCAGTGAACCAAGAGTCGCTTCACCTCTCAAAACCTCACTGTCCTCATCTGGAGAGAGGAGAATTTAATAGTGTAGCCCTCATGGCATGGCTACACAGGACACAAAATTATTATAAACTTTGAACATTTCATTATTGTAGAGTATTATAATAAACCTCAAATGCATTATTCAATCTTGGACAGAATTAAAGCACAGAAGTGGACTTCTCATGAGAAAGTTTGAAGAAAACAACTTTTGATGAAAATGCATTTAAGAATGCATCCTGAGGCAACAGAGTTGGAGGTTTACAAATAGTTGGGGTGGGGGAACTAAGGATCAGGATCAACAGCACTAAGTAGCCAGGACAAATGTTTGAAGTTAGTCTGCCCTCCCCTTTTAGCAAAGCACCAGGAAGTTGGATTTCTAGATTGCTGGGAAAAGAAAACGTATGCTGCCAATGTCCCTTCCACAGAGCCCCCTTTCCCACTTCAGTGCATGCATCTAGCATCTAGCTGCCACCTGCATGGATCTTCTGGAGCCTCTGAGGCCTGTCTGGAAGCACCGAGGAATCAGTATCCCCAGAGCATTCCCAGACTAAGGGAAGTTGGTGTATCAATGTCTCAGCTCCCTTGCCACAGGTGGGATGATTCCAAAGCAGAACATTGGTGCTCTGCCCCAGGGTCCCCAGGGTCCCCAGGGAGGCTGAGCTCCAGCTGTTCACAGTGACAACTGGCTTGAGATACCACCTTGGTAAGGGGCACCTCCCTTCTCTGGCTCTCACGCATTACTCTCCAACTGGCACCTCTGGGGACCATCTCCCAATTAAACTCCTGCCCAGAAACAAGATTTGAACATTTGTCTCAGCACCTGCTCCTGAGGGAATCCTGCTCGAGTCAGTCGGGTATAGCACTCTCCTTCAGAAGGGTTTTTTAAGTTGTTTCTTAATAAATTGTTTCTTATTGCCATGCATATGTCCTGCATCCAGGGGTGTTTGTGATGGAGACACTACTTTGATGACACAGGCTGCTGCAGGGAAATGCATGCAATTGCTCAGTTTTGGTTGTGAACCTATGTTTTCCCAGAGAAGCTGTCTGTCATAATGAACTTGCTGATGGGAACTTTGCTAATTGAGCTGACCAGTAAATATATGTGTGTGTGTGTGTGTGTGTGTGTATATATATATATATATATATATACACACACACACATATATTATATATATAATATACGTATATTATAGATAGATAGATAGATAGATAGATAGATAGATAGATAGTAAGTATACTTGACCTGACCAGTATATAGAAGCTGGATCCTTTGGTAAGTTAATAAAATATCTATGTGCCTTTCTCTTTGCAGGATAAGTTTCTCATGTAAGACTGAGGGAGTCTATCAGATTCTTTTATAAACACAAGTCTCCTTTTTCCATAGATTGTAAAGTGCCAGGTAGATAGTTGTCTCTCATCAACTGCCCCTTCCTCTCCTCCTTCCCCAGCAGCAGGCACCTCAACAAAGGATAGGAAAACAACGCTCTGGGAGACTGGAGACTCCAGAAATAAAGCTGTCCAGCCTGGCCACCTCTGCCCACATGGGCTATTCCTCTGTACAGCCAGCTACAAGCTTCCTCCACAGCAAATTTCCAGGGACTGTTTAGGTCACTTTTGTCAGGCTTACCATGTTGGGTAAGGAGATCTTCAAGGACAATTTCAGCACTGGTTCCATCATTGCAGCAAGCACACTGGGTAAAGGAAGAGTAAGATTCAGAATAATGATTATAACTAATGGCTCCAGGGTGTTTCTTTTGCTCTAGGGACTAATCTAAGGCTGGGTATATATGAACTCAAATTACCAAATAGTTAAAAACACATTGCTTGAATGCCAACACCACTACTTCTTGCCTCTGTGACCTTGTCCAATTTATATAACCTCTCTGTGCCACTCATTTACAAAATGTGAAATGGGGTCATCATGAAGATTGAGTAAAAGTAAGAAGAGATGGACTAGAGGACATTGGACCCATCACCAAAAGGGTGCCTGTCACATCAGAAACAGGTGGTGTCTTTTGCATTCTTTGCGGCTCAATTTAAGGCAAGTAGATAGCACCTCCCTTTAGAAACCATGGTCTAAAATAGAGGGAAACAATGGTAGGCTGCAGGCCACATGAAGCTCACAGCTGGGTTCGCTTTTGCAGCCTGTGATGAAACTGAGCTGTAGTGCTCTAGATTCATGGCGCCTACCTGAGACTTGCAGCATCTTTCCCAACCATGGAGGAATGACCTTAGGGATTATTAGGTGGTAGTCAGGGGCCAAGTCCAACCTCTGGACACCTTTTTAGAGGAAGGCCTATCTGGAATACACCACTCCAGAATCCGAGGAACCCTTAGCTCATGGTTCTTAAATTAAGTACGTAGGCATTCTTAGACCTCATCTAGGGAACTTAGCTCAGGTTTCCACCAGCTCAGGTAGTCCACCAAAGTGTTTTATCTCCTCTCCTTGCAGTTCATCCCTCCATCCACACTGGAATCCATCCAACCATCTATCCATTCATTCATCTTCCATTCCTTCATCCATCATCCATCCATCCACTCATCCATCTTCCATCCCTCCATCCATCTATCTACTTATCCCTCTTCCATTTGCCCATCCTTCATCCATCCATCCACTCATCCATCTTCCCTCCATTCATCCTTCATCCATCCATCCACTCATCCATCTTACATCCCTCCATCTTCCACGCATCCATCCACTCATCCATCTTCCATCCGTCCATCCTTCATCCATCCACTCATCCATTTTCCATCCATCCTTCATCTGTCCATCCACTCATTCATCTTCCATTCATCCAACCATTGTCCTGGCACCTTTCCTCCCATCCATCCTCCTGTTCATTTATCCATCCACCCATTCACACATCCTTCTCAGTCTTGCTCTCCCAGGGCATTTCCAGGAACAACACAGTGCCAAACAGCTTGATATGTGTTGAATAAATGAATGATAAATATATGACAGCATCTGCTCCTACAGAGCTCACATGGGCATTATCAGGCAATGACAGTGCAGCATGAGGAACTTGACAGAGCCCCCACCCAGGAGCCCTCTGTGTGAGCACAAGAACAGGAGCATGCACCAACTGAGGTCTGTGATTCTAGTAAGAAGGTGTCCCCTTCTGCTTAGAAATTCAAGTTCCCTGAAGGAGAAACCTGAGCACAGCAAGAAGCTCAAAATATGAAGAGAGATGCTCTGGCAACATGGTTTGCTGGAGTCCTGGCCTTGCCCCCAGTGATCTCGGAAACCACTCTGGGCAGTGAATCATCCCTGCACAGTCTCTGCATGGATCTCAGTCCTCCCTGGGCAGTACCTACTTTCCATGCACATGGATTCCGGTCACGATCGGCTGGCAGTTCTGCAGCGTGAGCAAGACCTGCCGGAACTCGGTCTTGCCCAAGCCAACGGGGGCCTTGATGTTCACATTCACCGTGGCTCCACCAAGAAGTCTGAACAGCCTGGACACACACAGGGTTGGAGTGCATGTGAGCCGAGCAAACTTTTGGGAAAGTTCCAAAGGTTTCCTTCAAACTTGGAAACAAAGTCAGACATTTGTAGGTGAGTGATGATCCATTTTTAAAAAATGATGCCTGCCATTGTGTATATTTTTGATTGATTGTTAATTATGTAAGTTTATATATGAAGTAAACCTGCAGCCATAGCACTGTGGCATCCAATCTTGTCAGATCTTGGAAGCTAAGCAGGGTCGGACCTGGTTAGTACTTGGATGAGAGACCTCCTGGAAACACCAGGTGCTGTAGGCTTGGGGGAAGGACCCGGCAACCCACTGTACCCAAAAAATCAATCTGCCATTGAAACCCTATGAATAGCAGAGAAGCACTGACAATAGCGTTTCACCTGTTGTATGTAAGGTAGGGTAACTATGAGTCGGACACAGACTCAACAGCCCCTAACAACAACAGCAACTAAGAATAACCAATGGCCATTGTGTCAGATGTTAACAAAAACTGACTACTATCTCCAAGAATTCTCTTCCACCCTGCTTTTCTTGTCATGAATCAGTTACTCACCCTAAGAAACTGAGTGTCATCGTGGTCTGAAATTGCAGTTGGTAGGTGAGTGAAGGAGAAGACTTCCCTGACACCTGGGTGACATTGAAGTAAATGATGTTGAACCTACAGAAAGCGAAGAGTGATGTAAAGTGGAAAAGCAGACCCCCCAATCTTCTTATCTCACCACTCAAGATGCAATAGGCTTCCCTTTCCTCTGTCCTGGGCCCGCCCCTCCTGAACCTAGATTTCTATTCTGAGTCCCATTCCTACAAATCCTAGACAAGGAAAGCATCAGTTAATGATGCTATGGTTTTTGAAGTTAATTAAGGTAATGTTAAAGAAAAATGAAGACATCACATTCAAAGTATCAGCTGGTAATTATGGTTTTAGCTCATAACAAAGGTTCTATTTCAAGCCCTGGGAGATTAAATAACTAAGGTATTTGCTGGGCAGAGCTTCTGCAGTAGCTTTCCCAGTGAGATTTGTAATTTAGTAGGGCTCAGACAAGCCTACACAAGCCCAAGGGATGCGGGCCATAATGGAGAAATGCTGGGAAATGGGGGTTGAGACTCTGGAGGAGGAAGCAGGCTTTCTTCGTAAGCCAAAACTTTCTAATCTGCTGAGTCAGCCTCCACCAGCACAGATCAGTATCTTTCAGGTACCTGGAACCTTCACTGATCAGTGCTTTGGGGAACTATCTTATTACTAAGGAGGTCAAACTTACCATTTCTTGAGTTTCCCCGAATAAATGATCTTCAAAACTTCATTCATGCCAACAAGACTTCCATGGCCACAGAGGCCTCCCAGAGGACCCTTGCAGAGCAAGCCCTCCTGAATCAGGGACACTGCTGCCTCCAGGAGGTCATCTTTGCCATCAAGTGACACCCCACTCTCAGTAGAGCCTAGGTCACTCATTGCACTTAGAGAAGCCTTGCCTATCATGCTCAGGCTGGCCATGGGGACTCTTACAAATGGGACAGGGTTCAGAGGGTTGATCTCCAGAGCAGGCACAGAGGCCAGGGCCGGAAATGAACTGGATTCGAGAGGCAGGGTGCTGTCTTTGGTGAAATCTATAATGCTCAAGTCACCTGAGTGTTCTTCCTCGTAAGCGCCTGCTGAGACAAAGATAGGTGGGTGAATCCTAGGGTACAACCTTCCCTTGGGGACATGGGAATGAGGAGCTGAACCCAGAACCAGCTGTGATCAGGCCCAGGAGCCAGGCTCAGGACCTCCCTCATAAGTGGAGAACCGAAACAGTCTTGCACTGGTTTTTTTCTTGAGCACTTGAGCCAGGAGGCAATGAAAAGTCAAACACATGGAGACCTCATTTGGGTCATCTATGGTGGAACAGGCCTGCAGCCATAGCCCTGTGGCATCTGATCCCGTCAGATCTCAGAAGCTAAGCAGGGTCGGGCCTGGTTAGTACCTGGATGGGAGACCGCCTGGGAACACCAGAAGTGGTAGGCTTGGGAGAAGGACCTGGCAACCCCCTCCCAAACATCAATCTGCCATTGAAAACCCTATGAATGGCAGAGAAGCACTGACAATAGTAATTCCCCTGTTGTACAGAGGGTCGCCATGAGTCGGATACCGACTCGACGGCACCTAACAACAACAACAATGGTGGAACAGACGAGATACATAGAGAAAGCAGAAGGACAGTCATGCTTAGAGAAAAAGAATAAAGAACTGTGGCTTCCATTACTTTTGTTTTTGTTTTTGTTTTTTACAGTGCTGAGGATGGAACCCAGGGCCTTGCATATGTTAGGCAAATGCTCTACCACTGAGCTACATCCCCAACCTGTTGATCCTGGTTTTAGTGTGCTGGGAGGCCCAGAAGTCTTCTGAACTTTGAGATCAATGGGATAACTCTTCTTCCCTTTCCATACATATTCTAGTTTTTTTTCTCAGTACTTGGGGGTTGAACCCAAGGCCTTGCACGTACTTTGCAAGTGCTCTACCACTGAGCTACACCCTCAATCCATTTTTTATGTCTTTATCTTAAGACAGGGTCTCACTAAGTTACACAGGCTGCCTCTGGCCTCGAACCTGCTATCCTCCTGCCTGCACCTCCTGAGTTGCTAGTATTACAGGTGTGAGCCACTGTACATGGCAATATTCTTCTTCTTCCTCCCCCCTCCTCCCCTTCTTCTTCTTCTTCTTCTTCTTCTTCTTATTATTATTATTATTATTATTATTATTATTCTTTCTTCCTCTTCTTCCTCTTCATTTCATTATTTAGGAACTGAACCCACAGCCTTACACATGCTTTGCAAGTGCTCTACCACTGAGCTGCTCCCCCAGCCCACTTCTTAAATTTTTTAAATTTGAGTCAAGGTCTTGCTGAATTACATCAGCTGCCACTGGCCTTGAACTAGCTATTCTCATGGTTCTGTCTCCTAAGTTGCTGGGATTATGGAGATGCATCATGGCACTCAACTAATACTCTTTTCTTACTCTAATATTCTCTTTTTTGTAGAGGAAGTTTCTACTCCTTGCAACTAAACAATACCTAAGACAGAAATCAGTCTGAGGAATGCAGTTCTTCGGAGAAACTCTGGGTGAAGCTGTGGATTGGAAGCCTATGAATGATTTCCAAAGACTCTGTTGGGGTAAGGTTGGAAGCTGTAGGTCTGTGACATGTGGTTCCAAAGCAATTAGTTAAGCTCTTCCCTGCAGTGTCATGAGATTTAGATCATCAGAGGTGAATGCTGCAAAGACTGTCCTGGGAACCAAGTGTAAAAATGGGAGATCAAAATGAGACGGGAATGAAGTACATGTGGCTTGCATTAAACATTAGATCTAGACACCAAAAGATGGTCCAAAAAGGATGAAAAGCCTCTGGAGAGGCCGCAGAGCCTCCAGATACCTCATGTGACAATGGCAAACCTAAGCTCTTCTGATGAGTCAGACGCACTGACCAATGTCAGTTTACCAAGAGAGGTGAGTTTGCTTCTTCTGGAATCTCCTTGGATGGAGCTTCCAGGAAGGATGGAGTTGCTTACTTGTTTCCAAAGTGGAGCTGTCCAACTGAGCATGACTGGTGCTAAGCACGCACCCAAGGAAGAGGAAAGTCCACAAAAATCTCATGTCCACTGGAGGCGCCTGTGGAAACAACAGTTGGTCAAGAAGACAATTGATCTGGGACCCAAGGTCCTAGAATCTTGCCTAATCTTCACTATCACTTTCTGTATGGCTTCATCAGGCCACTCAGTTCCTCTGAGCCTCAGCTTCCTTCCCTGTAAACCCAGCAGCTTTTTACTGGCCCTCCTTTTTCCCCCCAGTACTGGGGAGCTGAACAAGGGCCTCTCACATACTTTCCAAGTGCTCCACCAATGAGCTGCACCCAGAGCCCTCTAATTTTTATCTTGAGGCAGCATTTCACTAAGTTACACCAGCTGCCTCTGGCCTTTTTGATCCTCCTGCCTCTGCCTCCCAAGTCACTGGGATTATAGGCATGTGCCACTGAACCCAGCTTGCCCTCCTTCTTGAGAGGAAAACCTGGTGTCGCAAACGGAGGCCCTTTGTAACCACTACATTCCTCTGCAAAACATAACTGCTGATGTTTTTCAGCTTGTTATGTGCTGGATATTGTACTAAATCCTTTTGAGAAGAGTTAGGGAAGGCCTCGATTCTTTTACCAAGTTTTCCCACTGAATACAACTACTTTCAAAAAAAAAAAAAAATGTATCCAACAGGGCTCTGTGGCATGCGCCTGGAATCCCAGCAACCAGGGATGGGTCATTGGTTCAAGACCAGAGGCAGCCTGCACAACTTAGCAAGACCCTGTCTCAAAAAAAGTAAAATGGAGGTTGAGGGTACATCTCAGTCATAGAGCACTTGCCCAGCATACACAAGGCCCTGGGTTCAGCCCTAGCACTGAAAAAAAAATTTTTTTTCCATCAATGACCGGGTTCCAGAGCAGCTGACTCTTCCTCCAAGCTTTCCCACAACTCTCACATGAGCCATGTGCCTGAACTTGACTGGGATATAACCTTTTGGGTCTGGTGGTATTGAGTAGCTCCACCATCTTTTGCAAGCTGAGCACAGACAAACTCAATGCGCATGAGCAGATTGCTGTGCCAAAAGCAAAGCCAGGCGCTGAGACCAAAGGGCTGAGAAGGGGGTGCAGAAGTCCCAGGATCATATTCAACAACTGACTGTGTGCCTGAACAAGCCACCTTTCTAGTCTAATATAAGCTTTGCTCTCCTTGTCCTTAGAGGGTCAGTGTGGGACCCCTTACCTGTGCTATAGCATAAACCCCAGTAAAGCCTTGCTTGGATGGCACTGCTGGCCATCCAGCAGTGATTTATATCTCAAATTGAATAAAAGCACCCTAGGATGAGCTGGTAACCCCAAAATGAGCTGGGAACATTAGGATGCTATGTACTTTGCCTTTTCCTGATTTCTGTCTGATTTGAACAAAAGAGTCCTTAGCTGAGTGGCAGCACTTGGTCTGCATTATCCAATTTCATCTTCACAACACTCTTGTGAAATAAATATCCCATTTTACAGGGAATGAAATGTGGTTTGGGGAGGTAAAATAACTTGTCCAAGATCATATAGCTGGTAAGCGGGGAGTAAGAGTCCAGAGTCAGACAGGCCAGCCCAGGACCCCACACTATGTTATAAAATTTTAGTTGGCAAAAAGTGGTTGAGTACAGTGGTTACTATTTACTGAGGACCTTCTCTGCTCCCATCCCCTGCTAAGTTCTTTTCTCTTGCTATTTCACATAACTGAATCTTCCTCACAACCTTGAGAAGTGTGTACTATAAACTTCAACATACAGATGAGGAAATGGAAGCAAAATGGATTCTCCAGGGCCCCTCAGTGACTAATGGCAGAGCTAGGATTATGAGGGGTGGTTATTGTGTGACTTCACTGTCTAACATTTGGGCCGGGGGTAAGGAATCCTAAGGTAAGTTGCATTTTCCAAAGACTGCCATGCCTATATATTTATCCTCTCCTATTTTCTCCTTCCCCTCCTCCTCCTCCTTCCCCTCCTCCTCCTCTTCCTCCTCCTCCTCCTCCTCCTCCTCTTCTCCCTCTTCCTCCTTCTCCTCCCCTTCCTCCCTCCTCCTCCTCACCCCCTCCTCCTCCACCTCATCTTCCTCCTCCTCCTTGCTCTTTATCAGTACTAAGGGGTTGAACCAGGACCTGGCACATATTTTGCAAGGGCTCTACCACTGGGCTATACCTCTAGCTCATTTTTTAATTTTTTTTATTATTTTGAGACAGTCTCACTAAGTTATGCAGGATGCTTCTCGCCTTGAACTTGTGATCCTCCTGCCCCAGCCTCCTGAGCTGCTGGGATTACAGGTGTGCACCACTGCACCCAGCCCATGTGTTCTTCTTACAATATTACTGCCATGCCTCCCACCAAAAGCTAGGCTCTATTCCCTCCCTAGAATTTGGGGGAAGGGTTGATGACTGCCTCAAAGAATGATGTACACAGAAGTGACATTATGTTAACTTCTGTGGCTATGGCATTAAAAGGACACAGCTTCTGTGCTTGTTCTCCCTCTCTTTGCATTCCTCTCTCTCTCTCTCTCTCTCTCTCTCTCTCCCCCCCCCCTCTCTCTCTCTCCTTAGAACTCAGCCACCACATTGTGAGGAAGCACAGGCCACATGGAAAGCGCTTTCTATGCCTTCACCTCCAGCCCACACCTGACTGCAGTCTCATGAGACACCTAGAGTAGAACCACTCAATTCAATTACTCTGGAATTCTTGATAGATGCCACTCTGCTTGGGGGGACAATTTGTTATGTAACCATATATAACTGCAAAGGAAGTGGTAATAAGAGCTAAATGCAACGACATCCCCATGGTGGGTGCTACAGCAACTTGCTTCCCCTTGGGTGTCACCCCTTAAAGAAAGGTCCTGATTTGATATCCCCAGCTCTCAGCTCAATCCAACTGCACAGAAGAGGCACAAATAGTGGGGAAATTTTCATCTGCCAGTCTCCTTGGCTCAGTCCCGTCACTGGGGGCAATGGGAGACCGTGGAGGGGTACATTATGGCAGTCTGCCATGGAGTAGAGGGGTGCATACTCATGGAGTAGCTCCAGAGAAAACCACCTAGGACTTGCCCTTGGTAAGAACCAGAGTGGATCCAAGAATGGGCTCAGAGGTGGTTACAAGTGACTAAGGGGGCCAAGGAGATCTATATTCCAATTCCAGCAGCACCGTCTATCCACTGAATGGCTTTGACTGAGTCACTTTACCTCTCTGAAACTCAGTCTCCTCAACTATAGAAAGAGGATAAAGGGAGACCTTCCATTCCAGGGCAGTTGGGGGATTCAATAAGAAAACATGCGCAGAACTCCTGGAACAGCCCAGGGCCCATGAGAAACCCCTAATGGACAGTGGTGACCACAGAAAGGTCATTTCTGAATCATCTAATGGAGCCTGGCACCTGCAGCCATAGCCCTGTGGCTTCTGATCCCATCAGATTTTGGAAGCTAAGCAGGGTCGGGCCTGGTTAGTACTTGGATGGGAGTCTGCCTAGGAATACCAGGTGCTATAGGCTTGGGAGACGTGGCAATACAGGACCTGGCAATACACTCCCCAAGGACCTGGCAATACACTCCCCAAAATCAATCCACCATTGAAAACCCTATGAATAGCAGAGAAACACTGACAATAGTGTTTCTCCTGTTGTACGTAGGGTTGCTATGAGTTGGATACCGACTCACGGCACCTAACAACAACGGAGCCTGGTGGCCTCTTGAGAGTTCCCCTGGGATTTGTTCCATGTTGTAGAAACTGGAAAAGACAGGCTTCTCCCTTAGGCCTAAGCTAGGCTTTCTCTGTGCATGGTGGAGGTAGGGAAGAGACAGTGTGGGGCAGAGGGAGGTGACACCAGGAAGAACTTTTTACAACCTTTCTTGTAGATCAGAGCTGATGTAGTTGTCAAGTACGACAGAGAAAACCCCAAGCAGGCCTTTGCTTTCTGAAAATCTGGGCTAGGCTGGGTATTAAAACATTCAAGTACCTTTAGGAGCCAGCAAGTCACTCAAATGAAAGAAGGGGACTGCAGGGCACTGATGGCCAGGGCCCATTTCAAAAGCCCTCACTGCCGCCAGGTGGGAAACCTGGGCCCTTTCTCCTAGCATTTTCTATTTCTGGGAGACACAGTGGTTTTGATTCCAATGCAGATTAGAATTACATGTAAAACACCAGGTCCTTTTTGGCAATATCATTTTGATCATTGCTGTTTCCCCAGCCCCTGAAATAGGATCTAGCTCATAGTAGACGCTGAGAACAGTTAAGAGGATCAAGTGGAGCTCTTGGTTTTAAAATACTGGCAACTTATTCAAAATTTAAAAGCTGTTAAACTCCACTTTGTTGGATGTGTACATGCGTGTGTGTGAGCATGTGCTCCACACACCCTCTTTGAGCCTGTCCCTGGGACTACCAGTTTGAGCACTCAGACACAGCCTGTCCATGACTGACCTGGGTAGAGGAAGATGCGGCCCCTGGAGCCTGGACTTAGGGAACAGGGAGGAGGCAGAGCTTGCCTGGGGATCAGGACAGGACAGGTATGGAAGGGTGGAGTCTGAGCTCACACCTCCTACATGCCCAGAAGGTCCTGAACATGTGGCCCTCAGGCAGTGTGGTAGGAAGAAATGCTAGGAAGAATGGGTTGTGGAGTTCCTTGGCCAAAGGTGACCAGGAAGGCAAGGGGTAGGGTGCCATGAGGTACTCCTCAGGGCCACACTGCAGACTGGGTGAGGGGCTATGGGCATAGGCAACCACAGAGAGGGAAAGGAGGAGAGAGGAGGGGTCTGGGGTCCTGAACTGGGTTTGGAAAACTGAGAAATATGGGAGAGAGCTGAGACATGCCGCACCGTGGATCCGTCTCCTGCCTTATGCTGATCAAAGAAGCAGGCTGCAGACAGTCCCACGCTGCTTATATGAACTTCAAAGACAAGACTTGCCCAGGCTGATGGAGTTGAGGAGAGTGGCCACCTCTGGGGGCAGGTACCAACCAGAGAAGGCCGTAAAGGACCCTTTTGAGTGATGGGAAAATTCTCTTGGCCTGTTGGTGGTTTGCAGGTTGAGCTGATCAGTACCATCACCAAGCCGAACCTTATACCATGGGTAACTTAAACCTTGCCTTAACAAGTGACCAAAAATCTCATGTTCACTGAAGGCACCTGCAGGGACAACAGTTGGCCAAGAGGACAACATTGACCTGGGACCCACGGATCCTGGAGTCTTGTCTGATCTTCACTATTACTATCACTTTCTATATGGCAACAGAATTTCCACAATGTGCCCCTCAGGCCTTCTTTCCGGAAGCAGAAGGTGCAGGCCACAAAGAGACCAGATCACAGGCCTGGGGCACAGGGCTTTATAGAAAGGAGAGAAGGGAAGGAGGGAGGGAGGTTTTTTTTTTATTTTAGTCTCTCTGAAATCAGAATACATTTTACAATCAATGTGTGTAACTAGCCATGTGTTTCCTTTCTTGGCGGTGCGTAGAAGAGGGGTGTCTCGTTAAGCTGATGGCATCTTTTCAGTCCCTTTGTGGGACCCTGCAGATAAAGCAGATGGAAATGATCTCTTTTTGCAAATTGGACAGAGAAATGGAACAGCTACAACTATTGCTGTTGTTTGCAAAGACCCAGCTTAGCTGTCACCCAGTAAGTTGCTCCTTACGCAGCTGCCACTGCACAGCCCCAGCCTGAGCTCAGTGCTGCAAATGACTCTCCTCCCTTCTCACCTGGCACCTTCACTGATGTAGTGGAAAGAAGACCTGGGAAGGGGAGCACCTGTTCCCTTTGGGGTCAACAGTGGAACCCACTGAACAATGGCAATGACAATATCGTCATCTAAGTGCCCTGTTCCCAGCACTTGGCTCACATCATCTCCTTGAATCTTTGTGCCCGCTCTGTGCCAGGCGGATGCTGGTTTTAGTCAAATTCAACAGAATTATTATGATCTTCCTTTCTTTCTTTCTCTTTCTTTCCTTTCTTTTTCTTTTCTTTCTTTCTTTCTTTCTTTCTTTCTTTCTTTCCTTCCTTCCTTCCTTTCTTTTTCCTTTCTTTCTTTCTTTTCTTCTTTCTTTCCTTCCTTCCTCCCTTTCTTTTCTTTTCCCTCCCTCCTTCCTTCCTTCCTTTCTTTCTTTCTTTCTTTCTTTCTTCTCTTTCTTTCCTTTTTTTTTTTTTTTTGTGGTAATAGGCGGGATTGAACCCAGGGCCTCACTGCATGCTTTGCAAGTGCCATACCACTGAGCTGTACTCACAGCCCATTTTTTTACTTTTTATTTTGCAACAGGGTCTTGCTTAATTACACAGGCTGCCTCTGGGCTTGAACTTGCGATCCTCCTACCTCTGCCTCCTGAATCACTGAGATTATAGGCATGAGCCACTGTGCTCAGCTTGTTACCATTTTCTGTTGCTGATGGAATCCTTACTTTTTGGCCACCAGAGCAAGATGTTTGGTCCCACAGATCTTAATGGCATTGTCTATGACCTTAGACTGTGCGACCTTCAGATGAGCGAAATGAACACCAAATGTCCTGAGCAGCTGTGGTTTTGTTCTCTGGATGAAGACTTTGGGTGGCTTAGGGTGTCCCCAGGTGTGGTCTCAGCTGTTAGACTGACATAATATGCAAAAGGTTGAGGGTCCCCATTTGCAGATGTGGAAATTGAAGCCTCAGAGTCACATGGCAGGTCAGTGACAGAGGCAGGACTCTACCTCCTTTCTCACCACCACCTGGTTGTTCTCCAAGCCCAAGAGAGTGGAATGTGCAGGGTCCTTACCTGGGACATGGCTCTGGTCACCCAGGACCTGTGGGTCTTGGCACCTGCCGCCAGAGTGAGAGCCGGGAGCAGAGGGAAGCTGAAGTAGTAGGCAGGCCAGGCGGAGGGGCGGGCCAGGGACAGAGGGGCTGGTCTGAGGAGTGACCTGAGCAGGCTTTGGAGGACTGGCCACATCTGATGATACCAGAACAGAGGCAGGAGAGCAGGGCAAGCCTCTGCCCTGGGGACCTGAGGAGGATGGGGCCAAAAGTCACATGTACCAGCGACCTGGGCACAGAGAGTGATTTCCTGAAGCTACCCAACTCTGGGGCTGGGATTTAGCTCAGTTGGTAGGGCATTGCTCTGCAGTCTCTGAGGTCCCGAGTTCAATTCCCAGCACCACAAGATGGGAGAAGGACGTGGCAACCCACTCCCAAGGCAATCCCAAAACGGTCAGCCATTGAAATCCCTATGAGGGTTGCTATGAGTCGGACTCAACTTGAGGGCACCTAACAACAACAACAACCCAATTCTGTGTGTGCTCCAGTGCATCTGTGTGTTTATGGTATCTGTGTGGGCTGCATCTGTCTGTGACAGCCCGGGAGTGGGGGTGAATGTGTCTGGGTGTCTCTGTGGTCTCTGCTTTCTGGGGAAAGAGGCCACAGCTCTGGCTGATTCCCTAAGGCATCCCAACCTCCCAGAAAGTTCATTCCCAATTCTAAGGAGAACTTTGTGGAGTCTCCCTCCAAGGAAAGACTCGTTGAGAGGGAAGAGTGTCACCTTCCCGTGAGGGTCTCCTTCCTTAGAGAAATCTCAAAATTCCCTCAGAACTCCCACATTTCCGAGGGGACTCCTGGCATTCCTGAGGAAAGCTAACCTCTCTTGATGAAATTCCTCCATTTCTGAAAGGATTTTGATTTATCTCTAAAGGAAGTCCAGCGATAGCTCAGCATTTCCTCAGAAACATCCGTGGTTCTATAATTAGGCCTCCAAGGGAGCCCCACTTACCCTCTGGAGTTCCGGGGAATTGGCAACGTTCCTAAGGAATTCCTGGGAGAATTCGGATTCCAGCTGAGAGGAGCCTCAGGCTTTCTCTAGGAATAGTAGGGACTGTACCCCTATTTTCCTTCCCCCAAGGGGTGCCCAGGGGCCTCAGAAGGGAGAGTCCCAGGCTGAATCTGGAGTCCATGCTGGGGCTTTCTGGGCAGGTCCGAGCTCTGCCATTGGCCAGCTATGGGTCCTTGATTGTGTCCCTTCCCATCCCTAAGCCTCGGATTCCCCAGGCATCAGCCTTAGCACCATCTGCAAGCCAAGGAAAGGGGCCTCGGGATGAAACCAGCCCACTGACACCTTGAACTTGGATTTCCAGCCTCTAGAACTGGAAGGAAATGAATTTCTGTTGTTTAGTCACCCAGTCTGGGCTACTTGGTTATGGCAGCCCTGGCAGCCTAATACCCCATATGACCAACAGCCAGACAAGGAACAGGACATCGCCACCACCCCAGAAGCCTCCCTTGAGTGACTCCCAGCCTCCCACTCTCCCCAAAGGTAACCACTATTCTGATACCTCATTTACTCATTCTTCCCTTCATTCAGTGACCATTTATTGAACATCTGCTATAAGCCAAGCTCAGTACTGGAGACCCAGTGGTGAATGAAACAGGAAAAACACTTGTCCTCATAAAGTTGACATTCTAGTGTATCTATAAAAAAAATAAATAGGTATTGTACATGATTAGTGTGAAGTGGAGGGAGAGAAAGAGCAGAGGGTTGAAACGGATGAGGGGAAGAGAAAGAAATTTTAGATACAGAGGTCAGAGATCTCACTGAGGTGACAGACTTAATGACTGTGGGAGATAAGAGAGGCCACTATGAATCCTTGTAGAGAAGGATAAGCAATGCAGACATGTGTAAAGGCTCGGGGGTGGGAAATGCCCCATGAGTTAGGGGTATGCATACTCAGAAACCAGCAACAGCTGGTGCAAAATTAACATGCGAAAAGAACAAAGGATGAGGTTGGATGGGGAAGGAAAGAATTTTCTGTATCAAAAATGCATGTCTTGGGCTAGGCATCATGGGGCATCCCTGTAATTCCAGTACTTAGGAGGCTAAGGCAAGCGGATGACAGGCTACACGGAGGGACCCTGTCAGAAGGAGAAGGAGGAGGAGGAAGAGGAGGAAGAGACAGGGGGAGGAGGAAGAGGAGGAGGAGAGGAGGAAAGAAAATGCATGTTTCCATCTTTTTTCAAATCTTCTTTGACCACAAGACACTAAGTATTTAAAACAATCTTTCAGATTGTTATTTTTACAATTCATAGTGGCATACAGTTTATCAGCCTGCAGCCCTACCACTATGGCTTCCGATCCTGTGAGATCTCAGAAACTAAGCAGGGTTGGGCCTGGTTAGTACTTGGATGGGAGACCGCCTGGGAACACCAGGTGCTGTAGGCTTAGGAGACGGACCGGCAACCCACTCCCCACCACCAAAAAAAAAAAAAAAAAAAAAAAGATTCAGCCACTGAAAACCCTATGAATAGCAGAGAAGCACTGACAATAGTGCTTCACCTGTTGTACATAGGATCGCTATGAGTTGGATACCAACTCCATGACACCTAACAACAATTTATCAAGACAAATTTTAATAATAATCAAACACAAAGGAACGTGAATGTGGAAATGGATGTTTTAATGAAGCACAGGGGGCTTTTTTCCAATTAGTTCTTTTATCTGTGAATTAGTTCACTTATTAATAGAAGGAGGCAGAGTTCAGCACCCCTCAGAGACTTGTCATTTTTAGGCACCTAAACATTGTCCAAAAATTTCTTATTGAACAAATTGCTTATTGAACAAATAATCAGATGGGAGGGAAAGGAATTTTACCAAACAATGTTGCTCAATTCTGTGAACTGCTTTTAATGTTTGTGCCAACAATCTCATGACGATGTATCAAACACTGTTTCTCAATCACTCCGGGAGATTAACGACGGTGGCAGTCACAATGCTCCTCTTTGGTTGAAAGCACATTGGAAGCCACCTGGCTTGCTTCCTTGACCTTGGAGGGTCACTCACCCTCCCTTTGTTAGAGCCCTGAAGATTGATGCTCCCAGGCAATGTACTTGAGTAGGGATTAAGGACAAAGACAGACATGTCTTTCTTTCAGAAAGAAGGAGAAAGAGGAAGTGAAGGTGATCTGCCTGTGACGTGAGTCACCCCACTGATGGCCTGGGTTGATATGGCTGACCTGGCCGGTTAGGCGGCTGCCCCTTCCCCGCTCACGGCTCCAAGTCAGCCCCTCCTGAAGCTGCACTCTCAGGTGAAGAGGACCACCTTCCCCATAATAGAAAACCAGACCCTTCTCCCATCACGGGTATTGGAGGAGCTGAGCTCCTCTGCTAGAACCTCCAAACAAACTCCAAGAGGGAGGAAGGGACGGTGGGAAAGGAGAATCCGGTCTTGGAAGGGGAGTTGGCAGGAAAGAGAACATGGGAGTGCTGAGCCTCTGGAAATGGCATCTCTGAAGTCTTCCTTCACAGAGCCCATGGAAAGTTATCCTGAATCCCTGTTCCAACCCACCGGATTCACTACATGCAGTGGACGACTCAGCTGTGGGCACAGTGTCTTCCACTTATTATTGGGGCATTCCTGGACTGGTTGACTAATTTGACCAAGCCTCAATTCCTCATCTGTAAAATGGGGACAAGAATAAGGAAGTAGCTGGGAGTGATGGTGCATGCCTGTGATCCCAGCACTTGGGAGGCTGAGGTGGGAGGATTGAGAGGCCACTTTGGGCTCCATAGCAAAATCCTATCTCAAAAAAAGAGAACAGAAGCAAAGGAAACAAGGCTTGGCCCCTAGCATATGGCAAGTGCTCAGAGAACCTTCACTGTGGTGCTGACACTTTCCCTCCTTCTCTGACAGTGTTATCACATGGTGACTGTGAGAGCCCTCACTCACTGGGGGGTGTCTGGGGGTGAGAGGGTCCTCAGGGGCAAGGCTTCCCAGCCCGCCTCCAACAACCCAAACAACTCCACTGTCACCTGCTTTTCTGTCATTGGAGAGAGGGCTCAGTTTCTGCACCGCTGGTGCCATGCAGGCTGCTGATTCCCAGCCTCGCCCCCTCCTCCTTGGGGCCCTTTCCAAGCCCCCGTGTCTGGTGCGTTTAAGTTCTCCCCCTAGTCTTTATGGTTTAGGTTAGGAGCAGGCGCTCTGAAGTCAGTGCAATTTCTTTCAAATTTTGGCTCTGCTCCTCATGCACTTGGATCCCTCGAGTCACCTTTCTGAGCCCCAGTTTCCTTGTCCATTGTTGTTGTTAGATGCCACGGAGTCAGTGTCCGACTCATAGCAACCCTATGTACAACAGGTGAAACACTATTGTCAGTGCTTCTCTGCTATTCATAGGGTTTTCAGTTGGCTGATTGGTCTTTGGGAGTGGGTTGCCAAGTCCTTCTCCCAAGCCTACAGCACCTGGTGTTCCCAGGCGGTCTCCCATCCAAGTACTAACCAGGCCTGACCCTGCTTAGCTTCCCAGATCTGACGGGATCAGACGCCACAGTGCTGTTAGTGGCTGTATCTGTTTTGAAGGGCTCCTCTGGCAACTGAGTGAATTGTGTTGCAAGAGTTTAGCACAATGCTGGGCACCAAGTTACCACCATCTTTTCTTGCTCCCAGGGTTTGTGTAAAGAGCCCACAGCTGAGGCCAGGAGGCCCAGATCGTCATCCAAGCATGCTTTTTTCCTATCAAGTGGCCTGGGCAAGTCCTTCCCTCCCATGTCTCAGTTCTCCCATTTAGGAAATGAGAATCTCAGTCCCTCCCTGGTGTGGGTCAACCGGTAGCATTCTCTGGAACCTCTGCTGGAGCTGAGGGGAGCCAAGTCACATCAGGAACCCCAGGGTTGCTCGCTACCCCTGCAGTGCCCTGGAGAGATGACAGGATCTCAGAGCTTGGTGGCTCTGGGGGCGGGACATCAAGGCCCCAGGATTCCCAGCCTTGGCAAAGGTTTCCCCACCTAAGCTTGGCCCCCAAACAGCAGAGCTGCGCATTCCAGGACAGTAGGGAGGCAGACTGCTAGGAATTGTTATTCAACACAGGACCACTGAGGAAGGACCAGGTCTGCGGCCCATGAGTGGGAAGAGCTGGGAAGGGGACAGGGGCTGGGGAATTTTTCTAGTCCAGAAACCAAGGAACAAGGGCCAGAACCAGGACATCAACAACAACACAGCTTGAGTGATCCCTCAGAGAGGACATGGGATGAGGGATGAGGACAGGTGGGGGAAGACAGAGCTGAAAGGGGCAGCCAGAATGGTGGGTTGGGGGAGATGCGTCATTCCCCAGGTGGCAGTTCATGACACAGGTCAGCAGGTGAGGTGTCAGCCTTCTGATGAGGCAGGGAGGGAGGTGGGGGCTCAGAACAAAGGTGCCTTAGAGCAGGGCCCTGCCACTCACCTGGGGCCCCTGCCCAGCTGGCTCTTATCAAGCCCCACCTGCATTCATCTTTTTGAGTCACCTCTTACCTGGAAGCTGATCATTAAGTTGAGTCTCCATGAGTGCCAGCTCCTTCCTGGGTGCAGGGGAGGAGGGTGTCCTCGTGGGGCTTAGGGGTCCCTTGAAATGCCCCCACAAGTTGGTCATGCCCAACTGAGTTCAGGGCTGGACAGCAAATACTCAGATTCTAAACCAGCTCTGTCACCTGTGTGCCATGCACCCTCACCCTGTCCAAGCCTCAGTTTCCCCAACTGCACACAGGGGAGGGTGGCCTAAACAGCATTTCTCTCATGATTCCTTCCTGTCCCCCTGCATCTGAGCCCTTGGGTAGCTTATTAGTGCAGATTCCAGGTCTGCATCCTGGAGCTATGGTGCAGGGTGGGTACCTAGGAACCTGCATCTTAATGCTGCCCTGCATGTCCACAGTGAAGGAGAAGGAACTCCTGACCTTGCCAGTCACCCCTGGCATAGGGTCCTAGGCTGTCCCATTGCCTCGCAGAGCCTCACTTTCCCCACCTCCAAGACAGACAAGGTTAAAACTAAAGGTGCCTGGGGCTAGGCTTTGTATTTCTTGAGGGCCTCCTAGGCGTCCCAACCACCATGCCAGGGACTTTCAGGGAGATAGTGTAATCGGACAATAGCCATTGACTCTGCTCCAGAACTGAGTGCAAAATGGAAGGTTCAGTTGCTTGTGAAAGAGCTCTGATCGTACTGGCGGGTGCTCTGTCCAGAGGGAGCCTTGCTGTGGCCAGAAGAAGGCACTCGCTGGGTGCAAAAGACAGGCCCCAGTGCCTAAGTTCAGACCTCAAGGCTAGGCGGTGGGCACACCTCAGAGATCCAAGCCTCAGACTTGGTGGGAACCCAGTTTATACAGGGAGGTCCAAGGAAAATCAAATATTCATGACTAGATACCCCTTCCTGCAGTGGTCTCCTCTCTTCCTCCAAGAGCCTCAGGAAGGCTCCAGCCTTTCCCATTCCCATCTACCCTGTCTGCCTCAGCAGACCTGGCCCTAAATATCTTAAGTGTGTGGTGTGTGTGTGTGTGTGTGTGTGTGTGTGTGTGTGTGTGTGTGTGTGTGTTTATACATACATACATATATATATATATATATATATATATATATATATATATATTGCTTCAATATGACACAGATGACATAACTTGGTGCCAGACCTGCAGAGGATAAAGGGGAGGGCGCCTCCTCCAGCAGAGGACCAGGGCAGAAGTGGCGCTGGGGGAAGTGGGGGCAGCCCCTGCAGGGCCTGTGGGTAGAGGTGAGGGGCAAGGATTTTGCTCTGGGTGCCATGAAAAGCCCAGGGAAGGTCTTGAAGCAGGGGAGAGAAACAACTGGATTTGCAATTTAAAAAACCCAAACTCTGGCTGGGTGGAGTGTGGATAGTAAGAGCAAGAGTAGGAGTAAACAGGGTGGGGACATGGTCCAAGGGAGAGATAGAGGAGACCCAGTGGAGCAGAGACGGAAACAAACGGACAAATCCAAGAGGATTTAGCCCATATTTAGGTCAGCGCAGACTTCCTCCCCTTTAGCTTTTCCTGGCAGGTGGGACAGGAAGTCCCGCCCAATCACTCTTAGCTCCTCTTACTCCCAAGGCAGGAGACCGGGACAGAACAATTTCCCTGGAAAAGGAAGGGTAATGGACTGTGAAGGTCCGTAGAGGGGCCTCTGATGACCTATTTATTCCTCAGAGACGTCTTCCCTGCCAACCCAATGGTGGCTCATCCTTCCCTCCCTAATATATGCTCCTCTCAAAATTGTTTCTGTGTCTACTTTTTTTTTTGCTTCTTATTGTTCACTTAGATGTTGTTGCTTAAGATCCGTTTTATGGACTAAAATCTAAGCTTCACAAGGGCAAAAGCCCCATCTCTTGTCAAGTGTATAGTTCCCAGCGCCTGAAACATTGGAAGGCACTTAGGAATGAATGAATGATGCAACCAGGAATCAAACATTGAGCCAGACAACACTATAGTTTAGCTTCCTGATATATAAGGGAAAGAAAACAAGACATTAGAAAAAAAGTCTTTAAAAATCACTATGAAGAAAAAAAAAAAGCCTTAATTTTGTGAAAGGCAATTTCAATATTTCTGCATGCCCTCAAGGCTAGAAGGTGTGATCAAATAACTCTCCCCAAACTGCCCTCCGTGTGCTCTGGCTCTGCATGTGGACATGGAGCTGTCTGGGAGAAGTCCTGCCTCTGCTCTTGTTGTTGTTGTTGTTGTTGTTAGGTGCTGTCAAGTCATGTCTGGCTCATAGCAACCCTTATAGGGTTTTCAATGGCTGATCGTTTCGGGATTGCCTTGGGAATGGATTGCCATGTCCTTCTCCCATTTTTGCGGTGCTGGGAATCAAACTCAGGACCACAGAGACTGCAGTGTGGTGCTCTACCAATTGAGCTAAATCCCAGCCCCACCTCTGCTCTAGGAGGGTCCTTTGGGCACTGTCTGGGCCAAGTGCCTCCCTTGTCCTCAGTTTGGCTCTGCTCAGAGGCAAGGGGTTCCAAAGGCTTGAGGGGTCAGCCAATTTTGGTACTAGCCACAGCAAGTGCATATTGAGTACCTACTGTGTGCTAGCCTTGGTGTTCCTTAATAAGCTCTCAACGCCCCAATTGACATTAGTGAATACAAAGTTGTACTGTTTGCAGGGAACATTCCATAGAACCCTCTGCAATCATTTTTAATGCGAAGAAACTGTTGTTGCCCTCACTGTCCAGCAGAGGGGGTTTCCAGAAGCCTAAGGGTGGGATTGCTCTGAGGGGACAATGACGTGGCCACAGTCTAGTTCTCCTGGAAGGTACAGTCATTAGGTTTTGTTCTAGAATCCAAGGACATATACACAGAGGACCAGCCCGGAAGCCTCCTGGCTCATTCTCTGAGCTGCTGCTCTTTCTGGGCTTCACCAGCCTGGACCCACAGGCATGAGGTACCTTGGATTTGTGCAGAATCTATATGTTGACAGGAGCCATGTTCCCCCACAGCTGCTTCCTCAACCTCCCCCTACCCAGGAGAACATGGGGAGTGTGGGAAACATCACGATGGGCACCCAAACGTCTAGTTCTCCCACAGGCCTGGGCAGGTCAGGCAGAGTCTCATGTCTTGCTCTGGCCAATGAAATGTAAGCAGAGCTAATGTGCCCCTCTTGCTAGCAGAGGAGTCTCAGGGGGGTGTGGGATTCTCCAGCTTCTTCTCTTTTTCCTCTGGAGATTGTATGACTTTGGGGCCAAATTCACCGATGGAGTCCCTTGCAACTTGTGACCAGAGGCAGCAGAGTGGTGAGTGGTCAGAGCCTGGGCCCTGGCCCTACACCAGCACGTTCAATCCTCAGCTGCGTGACCCTGGGAAAGTCCCTGCATTTCTCAGTGTCTGTAAGACAGGGGCCACCCAGGGCCTGCTCCTTGGGGATCGCATGATGTTAAATGGGATGAAGTCCCAAAGTCTCAATATTGGGTTCAGCGGGCAGTGCACACTCAGAGCTGTCCAGGAGGATGGACAGAAGGGTATTGTGGTTTTGCTGTTTTGTATTATTTTGTCTTGTTGCCCTTTCACCTCTCTTCTGGGTCCTGGAATACACCCACTGATGCTTCTGGACCTAGACAAGTCACAGGTGGGGAGAGGAAGGCAAGGGGTTCAAGCACCCAAAAGCCATGAAGGAGCAGGGGCCCTTGTCATAATGTCAGGCAGGAACTAAGCTGTGACAATCTCTCTGGCAGTGTGATGTCTGATAACTTTGAACTTGTTGCTCCTGAGTCCTGACCCTCCCCATGCACTGAGGAGTGGTGGGGGAAACTGAGGCAAGAGGGATCAGTCAAGGTGAGTACAGAATGAAGGCGCTGAGAGCTGAATCAAAGCCCCTCCTGACCCTTTGGGGAGTCCTCGGATGTGCCTGACATTTGTCAGTCATGAACTGTAGCATCCTCTGGCCAGACGGAGCTGTGGCTGCCAGTGCCCCAGGTGCAGACAGGGAAGGAAGAAACATACCCAGACCCTGGGGAAGGTCCCTCATGAAGACCCAGCTGCAGGGAAAGTGGAATCTTTTATTGAAAGCAGGAAATGGTCAACATGGAGTGGGTGCAACACCTGTGGCCCCGGTCCTCAAGGCAACCTCCCTCCCTCTGCGGGAGCTGACTGTGCATGGCACTGTTTGCCCACGGGGCAGTGGCTGGATCTTTCTCAGGGTGGGCGCAGGTGGGGAAGAGGGTGGGAAGGCTGGGGAGGGACCTGTCATGGAGGTTGAAAGGACTCAGGGCCAGGGATTGTGACCAAGCCAATCTTCCCCAGGGCTGGTTCTGACTTCTTCCGACAACATTTCTACCTCTGTCACTCACGCACTCAGCACCAGAAGGTCCTGGAGGGCAGAGCAGAGAACCAGGTGAGCAGGTGGGGGTGGGTGGTCTTGGCTATAGCTGCAACCAGACATTCAGCTGCCTTTGGATGGGGCCAGTTTCTGGGAAGCAGTAACTCTGAGCAGTGGTGATGAACAGGGTCTAATGCACCCATGGATCAACTAGCTGTGCCATTAGCTTGACCTATACAGGGGACCTTGGGACCTTGCCCTTTATTTCTTTCTTCCCCCAAATAAGAGAAGTAGGCCTGAGCCCTCTCTGCAGACTTCCAAAACTCAGTTTACATAATTTAAAAAATTTGTGCAACAAAATAAAAAATAAAAGTAATAGATTATAACTCATGGAACAAAATAAATATCTGTGAGTCTGTCTTGATATAAATTAATAACTGAAGCCAGGCACAGTGGTGTACACCTGTAATTCTAGCAACTAGGGAGGCTAAAGCAGAAGGATCTCAAGCTGAGGCCAGAGGCAGCCTGCGTAACTTCGTGAGACCCTGTCTCAAGATAAAAAATAAAAAAGGGGCTGGGAACGCAGCCCAATGTACAACACTTGCAAAGTATTCATGAGGTCCTGGGTTCAGACCCCACATACTGCAAAAAAATTGATTAATTGAGCAATGAGTAAATAAACTAAGTGAATAAATAAACAAATGGGAAAGAAGGGACAGTTCTTCCTTACAGAAGAATTCTATCTAGCAAATATTTAAAAAATTGCAGAAAAATAGAAAATCTCCTTCAGGCAAACACCCCAGTAATAACCATTGCAGGCGAGAGCCATCACTGAAGACTAGAATTAGTGGGAGATGCCATGTAAGAAATGAGACAGTCACACAGTCTCAAAGTGCCTCCCCACAAGAGAGGGACAAAGGGAGGGACAATGGTAGCTTTACAGTGGAGAAGGCTGGAAGGAGCCACCGGAAATAAGTGATGACTGCGAACAGGTGCAGGAATGAGCCAAGTGGGCACTGTGTATCCTGCCAGATGCACAGAGAACACAGTACCACTTCTGTGAGGTTCCTGCCACAATTACACAACCTCGGTCCAGCCATGAGAAGCCATCAATCAAGTGCAAACCAAGGCTCATCCCACAAAACAGGCCAGACTGTGCAGAAATGTCAAGGTCATGAAACACAAGGGAAAGGTGAGGACCTGTCCAGATTGGAGGGCATAAAGGAGATGTGACAACACGATGTAAGATGGTTATCCTGGGCCAGCTCCTGAGCCGGACACAGGCCACGTGGCACAGCTGGCGGATAGTCTGCGGACTGACTGGACTGACCGTGTGTCAATGTCCTGGTTTTCATCATCCTGCTGTGGTTACACAGTATGCTAACATGAGGGGAAGCTGGGAAGAGAGGATTCTGGAACAATCTGTTCTGCTTTTGTAACTTTTCTGTAAGTTTAAAGTTCTATCAAAATAAAAAGATATAATAAATGAGTAGATCTACACAAAAATGATAAGAAGAAAAGCTGCTTTTCAGGGACCGGCATGACCAGACATGGGGCCAAGGTTGTCTTCAAACTTGCAAACCCAACTATGGTTTACATTTTCTTATAGTGCTTGTGTTACCTCCCTTCTTACTCTGGAATAAAGCCCAGATTATGTAACCTACTTATACATATATTTTTTAAAACCAACATAATCCTTTCCTGGGCTATGAGAGAGAAACAAAAGTCAAGTCATTTATAATAAAATAATATATATTTTGATATGAAAATGCTCAAGCATGATTATTCAGGAAAGAAAAATTCATCCCCACCAATTTCAAAAAGGCCCTGGGTGGGTGGAGGGTGTGGTATAGCACCACTGGGAACCAATGTGTTGAGCTGCTTCACATTATTTCTGTGCAAACTCTACCTCCCATCAGCGGGTGACTTTAGGTAAGTGGCCTACCCTCTCTGATTCTCAGGTCCTTTACCTAGCATGTGAGGACAAACATCAGTCATGGCTATGGCAAGGCCCAAATTCATAACAAACAGTGCTTGGGGCGCATGCTGAGCAAATGGTGAAATGATGATTATGTCAATCCTGCTCATGCTTCCTCACACCTTTGTTTAAGTGAAAAAGAATAGTTAGCAATACTAAACTGTGTCATATCATTTATCGACGCAAACTCCACAAGATGGCTACTGTTGTTCCCTACTGTCAGATGAGAAAACTGAGGGTCAGTGCAGTGCTGAGATTCTTTAGGAGCTTGAGGGATGGGACCCTTGGAAATGGTCCCAAAGCCTGCCTTTGACCCCAGCCCGAATTGCCTATCCAAGGTCACTATCCATCTCCCTTGACCACTGTCCTGATATGGTGGTGGGGGAGCTGCTCCCTGGCGAAGGTCCAAGCCTGGCATGCAGGTGAGGAGCTAGTGCTCTACAGGTCTTCAATAGCAGTGCAAATGTATGCAGTGTTTTGCAAAGGAAATTGACAGTCTGGGGCAAAGGCTATATGTTCCATTTCTGGGAGTGTGTTCTAAGGAGCTCAATTCTGGATCCAGAAACAGTTTTGAGTTCCCAAGATGTTCGCTGCACCACTTGTGTGTGTGTGTGTGTGTGTGTGTGTGTGTGTGTGCAGTACTAGGGGTTGAACCCAGGGCCTCGCACCTGCATGCTTTGCAAGTGCTGGACCACTGAGCTGCACCCCAGCCCTCTTTTTTTTTTTTTTTTTTTACTTTATTTGGGACAGGGTCTCACTAAGTTATGCAGACTGCCTCTGGTCTCGAACCTGCTGCCTCCCAAGCCGCTGGGATTACAGGCATGCGCCACCACGCCCGGCCACCATTCTTTATTATAATGGTAGCATTGATAACCGTGGACAATTCCAAAATGCTGTTCCAAGGACTGTGCAAGTTCCAAGGACTATGCAAGTGTTTTGCACACAGAATTTTCTTTTATCCTAAAAGCAGCCCTCTGGTAAGTACTATGATTAGCCTCTTTTTATGGAGGGGAAAAGTGAGGCACAGAGAAGTTAAGTGGCTTGCCCAGGGCTACCCAGCTGGAAACTGGCAAAGGCAAGATTTGGACCTGGGGTTTTGGACTCCACATCCTTGCTTTTTAGCCCCAGGGCTGTCTCAACTTCCTGATCAAAGCCAAGTTTCTAAGTAAAACTCCATAGACGTTGGAATGAAACCAGCAAATGTTCAAGGAGTCGTTTCTGGGTTGCATGTGTACCTAGGAAGATCCATACATGTTGGTTTAATCTTTTCTGTATTTCCTACATTTCAGATACTGAGCACATTTTACAGTGGAAATAAGAGCCCTACATTAGAATTTGAAGGTACCTACCACCATTATATTTAGCCAATTACTTTAGAAATATTTATGCAAAGTCCTGGGTCCCTACTGGGCTGGGGAAGCTTAGCAAGGACCAGGATTGCAATTGTTCACTGCTGGATCCCTAGGTACTCAGTGAACGTTTTTTCAATAAACTCCGTCCCACTCTGTCACGTCTGTCACTGCTCTGAGCAGTGATGTCAGTGGTGAGAGCTAAATGGGAGTGTGGGCGTGAGAATCTCCTTTAAGGCTTCTTAGCAGCTTTCTTCCTTTGTCCCTCTGCCCTTACTTTGAAGGGAGATACTTTGGATCCCTCCCTTCTGCCTCTCCTCCCCTCTGTCATCCTGACCTTTAGCAGTAGCAAAGCTGAAAGCAAAGAGCAGAGAGGGGGAGCAGAACGAGCCCTATCTCTTCCCCCTTACCTCCAAGACATTGATGTTGGCATTGCTGAAGTCAATGTTGAGGATTTTGGGGAGAGGGACCCCAGAACCTAGCACAGCTGTTAGAAAAAAAAAAGTCAGATATGGTCAGCATGGCTGAGTGGTGTCAGCCTTACCAGAAGCCAACATTTGCAAGAAGACTGGCTATGTCTTTCATGCCCCTAGACCTCGGTCCCCCAGCTCCTACCCAGGACCCCCTGTGTCACCCCATTCTCTGGGGAGTTCTGAGCCTCTCCTGAGATCCATTCTCATGTCCTGTCCTCCATGAGGCCTTCTGAGCCCCAGGCCAAGTACCTCTAGGCAGCTGCTGCTCCCCCATCCCACCACCAAATTCCTCCACCAGAGAAATCAAAAAACATTCATTCTCTTGTCTCTGCACCTGTTGCTCTGACCCTGCTAGGGTTCCTTACAGGCAAGGACTGTGTTGCTAGCATCATAGAGCCCTTGGCACAGCATAAAGGAGAGGACAAATGTCTGCTGAGTGAAGGAACGGAACAATGTACATGAGGCCCCAGCACAGGACTACCATGGGATTTGCTGTTTGCTTTTAGATGGCCATGGCCTAAGTAGACCTGCTGGCTAATGTTCTAGAAAGAAGGAAAGAAGAGTGGAAAGAAGGAAGGGGAAGGAAAAGGTCGGGGGGACATGGATTAAGTGAAGTTAAATAGACTTCTTAGGCTTGGCACAGTGGCTCACACCTGTCATCCCAGCAATTCGGGAGGTGGAAGCAGGAAGATTGCAAGCTCGAGACCAGAGGCAGCCTGTGTAACTTAGTGAGACCATGTCTCAAAATAAAAAGTAAGAAAATGGGCAGGCAGTGCAGCTCAGTGGTACAGTGCTTGCAAAGCATGTAAGTGTAAGGCCCTGAGTTCAACCCCCGAGTACTGAGAGAGAGAGAGAGAGAGAGAGACAGAGACAGAGACAGAGACAGAGAGACAGAGACAGAGACAGAGACAGAGACAGAGACAGAGAGAGAATTCTTGACCCCATTAGGAATTTTCAGAGAGCTAAGGACACTGTTGGGAGAAGGACCTGGCAACCCTCTGCCAAAAATCAACCTGCCATTGAAAACCCTATGAACAGCAGAGAAGCACTGACAATAGTGTTTCCCCTGTTGTACAGAGGGTCGCTATGAGTCGCATACCGACTCAACGGCACCTGACAACAACAACAACAACAAGGACACTGTGAATCCACCCTACAAGAGTAGCATCAGTGTTTCTCAATCTTCTGAGGCCACAGAGCCCTTTCTCAGGTGGGACTACTGTTTTATGGAAGAACCCATTTTGGGAATTGTGGATCTGGTCCACTCTCGATTTTGAAGTAAGCAGGTGCATCTTGGCAAGAGGTAAGGACTTGACCAAATGCACATCACCTCTTGGTGACCACACCAAGTCAAGAGTCTCCAGCTCTTGCCTCCCAGGCCACCCCAGCCCAGATCCTGACACCATGCTCTCTCCCTGGGGAACATGCGTGGGTTTTGTGACTAGCCCCTTCTCCATCATGGAGACTTAGCTTCCTCTGTTGATGGGTCCCAGAATAAGGGTCTGTTTGACATCAAGCTCTCTATAAGGAGCCCCTACTGGTAGATGATGTCTGCTACAACATGCGAGGCCTCTGTCCTTTCTTCCTCGAAGCAGGAGTGGGTAGACAGGGGCTGGGGCTGAGGTCCCCAATCATAATGAGGCTATCCAGCTGTTTGTGCAGCTGTCTCAGCCCCTAGGTGACCCCACAGTTCAACAGGTAGCTTCCTAATGACTTTCTTAGAGACATCACAGAGAGAATAGAGCATGCTCAGTCTGTTTTGTCTATGAAGTGGGCAAGAAAATCTTCTTACTGAAAATGTGGCTGCCCAGGGGCCAAATCCTGGGTCAGGAGGTGGAGGCGTAGGTAACTTGCTTTGTCTGCTCTGATGGAATTTTTTGCAAGAATGTGCTCATGCCATCTCTGTATGTTTAAAAATACATATGTCATTAAGAAGGGGCAGGGGGCCAGGCATGGTGGCGCACGCCTGTAATCCCAGTGGCTCGGGACACAGAGGCGGGAGGATCGCAAGTTCGAGACCAGAGGCAGTCTGTGTAACTTGGTGAGACCCTGTCTCACCAAAAAGTAAAAAAAAAAATGGGCTGGGGATGCAGCTCAGTGGTCCAGCACTTGCAAAGCATCCAAGTGCGAGGCCCTGGGTTCAACTCCCGGTACCGGAAAAAAAAAAAAAAAAAAAGGGTAGGGGGATGTCTTGATTATATTTGAAAAATAAAGGAAAAGAATTTAGAAGGTAATATATTCAGATTCTCAGATGAATTGCCTCTAGGAGGTGAGACTTTTAAAAAATTATTTGATACTTTCTAAAATCTATATACTTATAGTTTTCATGTGTAATCAGAAAAACAAAACAATCAGCTAAACAAGAAAGAAGGAAGTAAGAAAGCTGATGGAGGCAACTTTGGGGAAAAAAATCACATTCTGCCCCATAAATACACACAATTATTATTTTCTAATTAAAAGTACATTTGAATCCAGGCATGATGGTTCACACCTGTAATCCCAGCACTTGGAAGCCTGAGGCAGGAGGATTTTGAGTTCAGTCTGGCCTATATAGTAAGACCCGACTTCAAAAAAAGTTTTTTTAACTAATTAATTTTTAAAAACCCGAAGAACATTTGCATTCAGAGGCTGAAATCAATAAGCCTTGAATGAAGTTTTCAAAAATGCTATTGAGGTAGGATAGCTA
Organism: Pedetes capensis; assembly: GCA_007922755.1. Classification (NCBI taxonomy): domain Eukaryota; kingdom Metazoa; phylum Chordata; class Mammalia; order Rodentia; family Pedetidae; genus Pedetes; species Pedetes capensis. The sequence continues at coordinate 18,939 of VMDO01009136.1, read as the reverse complement.
TACGTCCATCATGGCCAGAAAACTAGTAGTCACCAGGTCCCTAAGCCTCGGGTCCCCCAAGGGGCACCATCATCCATGCTCACCATTCATTGCAGGCAGAAACGCCAGGTCAAAAATCTTCTCGACCAACACTTCCAAGATGGACACCTGTGGGGGAAGAACGAGGACTGAGGCCAGGCAGGGGGTCTGTCCAGATCTGAGGGTCTCCTTGGGACCTATCCCTGCAGCCCAAGGTGAAGAGCCAGAAGTGCTCTGGGAGGCCCATGCCTTGTGAGCAATTCAGAGGCCAGCCCAAGACACCCTGGCCCACCAGCTCACTACGCAGAGGGGCAGCTGAGGACCAGAGGGCATCCTGGGAGGCATGGAGCACGACATGGAGGGTGGCCTGCAATGAAGGGCAATGGAGTCCCGGATGGCCCGTGGCCCTGTAACCAGCACCCTGGGATCCCACCCCAGCTCAGCCTCTGGGGGCCTGTGAAGGCTCTCGCACCTCGCAGACCCTCAGCTGCCTCAACTGTAGAGTGAGTCACACTGGGAGAATGCAGAGAGATCACAGGAGACTACGTAACACCCCTGGCCTTGATTCTTTAGTCACATGGTTGGCCCTCCATATTCATAGATTTTGCATCTGGGGATTCAATGGATTGCCATTTGAAAATATTTGAAAACAAAACTGTTCCTGAACTAAATATGTAAAGACTTTTTTTCCTTGTCTTTATTCCCTAAACAATACAATATGACAACTATTGTCATCTGTCACTTAATGATGGGGCATGTGTGGCTGGGCAATTTGATCATTGTGTGAACATCACGATGTGCTTCAGGAGCTAAGATGGCTATGATGTCACTAGGCAATATAACTTTATGGGACCACTGTCATATATGTGGTCTGTCATTGAGTGAAACATTGTTATACAGTACATGAATGAATCTATATGTATTTGTACGTTGTTGTCATTAAGTGCCATGGAGTCAGGTCCAACTCAGTGACCCACATACCACAGAACCAAAAACTTCCCGGCACTGTGCCATGCTCGGCACTATGTCAGTGCTTCTCTGCTATTAATAGGGTTTTCAATGGCTGGTTGTTTTGTTTTGTTTTGTTTGTGTTTTGAGAATGGGTTGCTGGGTCCTTCTCCTTAGCCTACAGCACCTGGTATTCCTAGGCGGTCTCCCATCCAAAAACTAACCAGGCCCAACCCTGCTTAGCTTCTGAAATCTGACAGGATTGGTGTCAGGGTGGTATGGCTGCAGGCAAAAACATCATAGGCTGTGGTTCGGGGCATTAGAAAAACTAAAAAATGAACAACAAAACCTAAAAATGAACAACAAAAGGAACGGGACTGCCTTTCTCTGCACCTGCAGAAATCTCACACAAGGACATTAGGGCATTTGTTTGTTTGTTTTGTGGTACTGGGGGTTAAACCCAGGGTCTTGTGGATGCTATGCAAGTGCTCCACCCCTGAACTGCACCTTTAGCCCCTATTTTGATTTTTTATTTGAAGACAGGTTTTCACTAAGTTACACAGGCTGCCTCTGGCCTCAAACTTGCGATACTCCTGCCTCAGCCTCCTGAGTCACTGGGCTGATAGGTGTGCTTAGTTGTCAATTTATTTTAAAGAGAGAGAGTGAGGGAGAGTGTTTCTGAAGCCTTGAATGGGTGGGGGAGCCAAGAATGAACAAAAAGATGAAGCGGAGCCTATCCTAGAATCCAAGTGCCTCACATTCACGGACTTAGAAAAGCAGAATTCCAGAAGGGTAAGGGGAAGTTAGAAATGCATCCAAATCTGTTCATTTTACAGGAGGAAACTGAGGCTCAGCGTGGACTGGTGATAATCAAAGTCACATAGGGTCCAAGAGGAAAGGGGTCACCTGGGACCTAGCTGCCCCCACAGCTTCTTCACCCTGAAGCCTGCGATCTGGGCCAAGAACCCATAGGGGCCGCCTGTTAAAACAGAACAGCACCATCGGCAGGGTAGCGGGAGCTGTGAGCCTGCACTTAGCCCCTTACTTACACTATGGCCACAGTTTCCCCATCTGCCCATCTGTACAATGATGCCAACCCTGAGGAATCTGCAACCTTGCTGAGCCCAGCCAACCTCACAGGATGCCACTCCCACAAGATCTTCCCTGGGCTCGATTCCCAGGGGAGTGCATCCCAGGCCTGAGCGGAGTACTTACATCAAAATTGCCCACATTTGAGGTTCTGAGGTTAAGGTTGGTCCTACAGATAAAAATTAAAAAGCAGCCCATTAGAAGCAGTGAGCGCCTGGGAATCATAAGGTAATTGCCTTTCAACAAACTTTCAGAAGCCCCTCTACCAACATCCTCTGGGAGACTCTTGCCCTGGGGGAGTAACTAAGAATAATGCAGGTTTCTGTTTACTGAGCATTAACTATGTACCAGATGTCATGCTCAGGGCTTTACAAACCATCTAGGCAAAGCTCAGATCATAGCTTTGGCATCAACTGGCTGTGTGACTTTAGACAAGGTATTTCACCTCTCTGGGCCTTGGATTTTTCATCATCAGAATGGGTGGCCGCTTAAGACTAAATGAAGGATTCACATAAAGCACTTGGAACCAGGCATGATACAAAGCTGGTGCCCTGCCTGGACAGTGATGGTCATCATCTCACTTAATCCTCACATCACCTCTGTGAAGGGGTAGCCTGAGGCTCTGGGATAACTTGGCACAACCACAGAGCCAGGGAGGGCAGCCCTGGACTCAAGCCCTGAGCCACATGCTCTGTTGCTGTGCTCTTCTGTGGAGGGAGGCCTGGGTACAAGAGAAGTCTCAGTGTCACTGCACCTGGATCTCACTAGCAGCCACCATCCCTGAGTGGCCAGACAAGACTCGCCTAGGGGGTGCAAAACCATTTAGGGCTGTTCAAAAGGATCTGCTCAGGGTCCAGTGGGAGAGACACAAAGGAGTCTTCTCGGGAGAAGACTCTTCACTTTGGATGTGCTTTCTTCTTTCCTGACTCACGCCCATCTCTCTGTCATCCCTCTCCACTCATAGCACCCAAGGGCTTTCCCTCTCTGCAAAGTTTTCCCACATCACTCTCCCTGCTGGAAGCGCCAGATCTGCCACAGCTGCCCTTTCTCACCCAGGCCTCCACTGAACATCACTGCCTTAGGAACTCCCAATGGGCTTGCCTAGCAGCGCCTCTGGAGTAGCCACCATTGTTAGGAATAACAAACATTTGATTTAAAAAAAAAAAAACCAAAAAAAAACCCAATTTACAATGACCTACACCCATGCTGAAAATTTTATGTGGGATCTCATTGATTTTGTAACAGAAATGATAATAGTACTTATTTCTGTAGGCTGATGTCAAGAATTAAATGAAGGCACATCCAGGACCTAGCTGAATGCCTGGCACATAGAAGCATCCAGTGGATAATCGTTACTGTTTTTTATGAATCCTGTGAAGTAGGGATTATTGTCCCCATTTACAGATGAGAAGACTGAGATTCAGAGAAATTATTTGGCCTGCATCACACAGCCAGGCAGTGGTCACATCAAGAATTGAACCCATATTGTTGGACTCCAAAGTCAGTGTTTGTAGTCACTCAATGTAGCAGGTCACACAGACTGGAGTGGGCTCCTAGCCTCTCTCTGTGCTTGCTGTGTGCTCCTGAGGAGGTAAATCCACCTCTCTAAGGCCTAGTTTTCTCATCTTTAAAAGGGGAGAAGACTGGCCTTGACTTCACAGGCCCTTTGGGAGGGCAAAACACATGGATAAAGGACCCAGAGCCGCCTGGGACCTCATCACCCCTAGCATCCTTACTGATGCCCTTCTTGGTGGCACCGGGTTCTCTCTGTTCAGTTCATGGCTTCTCCCTCTGGCTGACTGCTGACAGTGGCCCTGGCAGGCAGAGCCATGTTTGCCTTTGCAGGTTCTTGGATTTACCCAGTCATGACAGCCACACAGAAGCCTTCCACCCCTCCCTGGTAGACCTCCATGAGGCAGCAGCAGCCGCTGCAGGGAGAAGGAACCCAAGGCAGCAGACCCCCTTACTTGTCCAGCTTGGTATCAATCATGAGCTTATCCCCGTCCACAGAAAATGAGGCCAGTAGGTCTGTGTCCTGGAAGAAGGAGGAAGAGAATGAAATGGCACTGCTGTCACATGCCAGCCACTAGTTACTGAGGACTCACTGTGTGCCCAGTGCTTGCCAGGTGTCTCAATACCCCTGAGCATACCAGACTGTTCCCTGTTAAGCAGCCAAGCCTCCTCTTACAGGCAGGCAACTTGCAATAGCTCTCACTATATAATAGATTTGCTCTCCTCTGGAGGGAAGGAGTTAGGAATAATAAATGACCAACATTGACCATTGTTTGCAATCATCTCACAGTCATGGCTGAGTGAACATTTCTCAGAAAGACACAGGATCCCCATGACTGGTACCAGGGATGTTGATCAAGTTCCTATGCAATGCTTCAGAGAGGAAAGTGGATGGCTTACAGCCCGTGAAACTTGCTTTAGTTAAGCCATTGCAGATGGGATTGGGCAGCATCACTGCCAATCATAACTTCCCCACCCCTTAGGAGAGGGTATAAAATGTCCAGACAGATCTCCATGTTTAAGCTGAAGCTCTGTTATAGGAAAATCTCCCTTTTCTCCTCTAACATCACTCTAATAAGTAAGATAAAATAAAATAAGCTGGCCTTGTTAAACTAAAAGTACATTCCTAAGAAATTCAGGTGATGATATTAACATTAGTGATCACGACATGGCGTGATAGAGAAGAGTTAGGGCCCTGGGTGCCTATGATAGGGACGTAAGCTGGTGTGGGATACCATCCCGAGGAAATGGTGTTTGAACTGAAGACTGCAGGGTGTGTAGGATTGGGACAGGTGAAAAAGAGGGAGGGAGCAGAATCCAGGCAGTAGAAAGGGCACGTGCAAAGGCCCAGAGGCAGGAAGGAGGGTGATATTAGATGGGTAGAGAAGAGAGTAGAGAACAAGGAGGCCAGAGGACTCCATGAGGCTGAAGTACAAAGCACTGGGCCAGACCAGGCAGTACTGCAGGCCTGGGAAATCAGGGTTGTATCCCTGGGGTATAATGGGAACTCATGACAACATCTAAGCTGGCTCCAACACTGGGCTGTTGGCGGATAGTCACACGGTAGGTGAAGGCTGGTGGCAACTGTTCCCGCTCCTGGGCAAGAATCAGCCCTTCTCGTCCCTCATCTGATGATGCCCCCAAAGGACCCCACACACTATGGCTTGTTACACTCCCCCTGAAACCGCCACCTTCCAGAGCAGCTGCTCACTTGGTCTGGGGCCCTGGGAGTGGCAGGGACTGGGAAGATGCCACAGATGGCATCGGAGCTCCAAGTGTCTGAACCCCAAACCTCACACAAAGGGAGAGATGGCACTTAACGCAATGCATCCATCTGCAATGTATTTAGTGAGCCCCTGCTATGTGCCGGGCCTTTGCTGGACTCTGGGGACCCAACAGTAAATGAGACAATTTAAGTCCCCACATAGCAACAAACTAACAAACAAATGCATTTTATAATGTCAGGTTAAAGACACTGCAAAGAAAAGCAAAGGATACACACACACATACATGCAGGAAGGGTGGGGGTATTTTCGAGCAGTGGCCTGAGAAAGTCTTTCTGAGAAAGCAACATTTGAGCAGAGGCCTAAAGTAAAGAAAGCAGTGAGCTATGCAGGTATCTGGTGAAAGAGCAGTCCAGACAGAGGGAATGGCACATGCAAAGGCCCTGAGGTTGGACTGTGCCTGACATTTTGGAGGAGCATTGAGGGACTGAGAGGTGACCAGGAGATGATCTTGAAAGAATTGGGGCTCATTTTTAGGATATCCTCTTCCATCTAAGGACTGAAGGAAAGTAGAGGAGTAAATCTGATTTGCATTTGAGAGGATTCCTCTTGCATAAGTTCTCACGTTCTCCAGCATAACAGGTACAGTTCACAATCATGTGTTCAAGACAGCTAGAAGAGAGGGCTTTCAATGTCTCCAACACAAAGAAAAGGCAAATGTGAGCGGTCATGGATGCGTGAACTACCCTGACTTGATCATCACTCATTGTACACATGCACTGAAGCATCTCATGGTACCCTGTAACTATGGCAATTATTATGGCTCAATTAATAGTGTAAGAAAGAGAACTCTTCTCTACAAAATACTTGTGGAAATGGGTGCATTTGTGCCCTGCTAGGTACTAAGGACATGAGAGCAGGTGCCATCGATGTTGGCTCTCTTCTCCTGGGCATCTTGTATAAAGCATAACACCTGGCAGGTGCCCCAAAAATATTGCTGAGTGACTGACCAAGGCCACCTTGGCCATACACCATGGTATCCAGCCTGCAAGAGTTATCACAGCCCCTGGAGCCTTTATGGAACATTAGGTGCTGCTCTGAACATCTTATTGATGCCCTGCTTCCACCTTCATGAAGTAGAGGGAAAACCAGGGCCAGAAACAGGGAGCAACTTGCCCAAGGTCACACAGCGAGAAGCGGTAAAGGCTGGATGTGAGCCAGATGCTCTGAACCCAAAGCCAGGCAAGTGGTCACTGAGGTGGGCACCACGGGAATAAGAAGGGGTCTGGGAGTCCCAGGCAAGCACACGGCTCTGCCTTCAGGCCTGGCCTGGAGACCTGCATCCCAGTGCTCACCACGTCAATGAGGCAGATGGTGGTCTCCACGTCGTTGGGCTGGGAGACCATGACCTCGGAAGTGGCAAACACCTTCACAAGCGCCTTGTCCTTCAGCAGCGTCACGGATGGTGGCTTAGGCACTTGGATCCTGATGGTGAGTGGGCGGGACTCGGGGTACTGCTGGAACACCTGTGGGCAGGGCGGCACGGAGGAGGTGGTGGGGAGGTGGGCGGGGCCTGGGATTGTCAGCCCACCTCCAACAGCCGGGCGCTCCTGCGGCGGCCCTACCGATCCCACAACATTGCTCAATCCTACAAACCACAGGCTTGCCAGGAGGCAACCCTGGCCAGGCCTCCCTCTTGGGGCTCTGCAGAGAACAAGCGGCAGCACCTGCAGGGCCTCAAGTTCAATGTGCAACACACAGCAATACTGCCAGGTGGGGTCCCCAGGGCTGAGTGACAGCCTTCATTCCATCCGTCACCTCAGTCCCTGGGGGGTGTCTTTCCTCTGGGCCACAGAGGAGAAGATGGAGGCTCAGAGGGGAATGTTACTCCAGCTAAGGCCTGAAAGGGAGCTGAGACCCCAGCCCGGGGCTGTGGGACTCAGAGGCCAGGCCCTTACAGACCCTTCCTGGGATTAGGAATTCCACACCTCAGGCATGTGGCAGTGAAGTCCCAAAGCAGGGCAGAGGCTGCCCCACCAGGCTAGATTCCCTGAGTGTCCTGAGGGCCGTGGTGGGGGGACTTGGTCTGCTCCCCTAGATTGATTGCCCTAAAGCTAATTGGTAAAGGGATAATTCACCAAATGACCAGTTTATCATATCCACGAAATAACTGATTTACAAAAAAATTAATTTTAGGGAAAGTTTTTGAAAATATTAAATGGGCACAGATATATACCCCAAACCACAAATTTCCTTCCAAAGGAATAGAAAAGAGCTTGTTTAACAGAGGCTTCACCAGTTGAACTGCTGCAGAGTGGACCTAGCCCTGAGAAGATGAATCCTTTTCTTGAACACATACAGGCTCAAATTTGGACATACGACCTCTCGGTCAATGGACAAGTTAGTAAATCAAGCCATTTGATCCTTTCTCCAATTCACCCTTTGGCAGACAAGCTTTCAACAGATCAGTTATTTCATGAATTGGCTTTTCATAAGGCAATTTTCAGGATGCTCCTCTGGAGGGGCGGGATGTCTCCACCACCCCAGCCAGAACACACAGAGTTTCCAAGAGTTAACAGAGACGCAAGGCCCCCTGAACTGTCTCCCTGCAGCAGCAGGGCCCCAGGACACCAGGGCTAGTGCTGGCCAAGGCTCTACCAGCGTCTCCACCCAGCCATGGTCTCCAGGACACCTGCCTCCACATCCATCCTGAACCCCCTGCAGCTGACATCGAGCCATTTCAATGCCTAAGTTGCTGTTCTAGCCCAGCTCTACCACTGCTTCATTGTGTGACCTCTCTGAGCCTATTCCCAGGTGTATAGAGGGGGTGCTTGTCCCTCCTGGCCCCCTGGGAGGTGGATGATTAGAACTAAATGAAGATGGATTCTAAGAAAATATTATGTTGTTAAGTGTCATGTGCGCAGGAAGCGGCCAAATTAATAAAAGGTCCCCGGAAGAAGGGGTTCACCTGTCTACTGGAGCTGTGGCTGCTTGTGACACAGAATGGCACTTTCTGCCATTCCGATTTCAGCCACATGAGGGCGATGGCAACCCTTTGTCGAATTTGGTCTTCCCCCCTCCCCCAAGAGGTAGCCCTTCTGCCTCCTCTGAATTCTATGGGGAACTAGGCAGGACAGGCTTGTTGTTGTTAGGTGCCGTCGAGTCGAGTCTGACTCATAGTGACCCTATGTACAGCAGATCGAAACACTTGCCGATTCTGTGCCAGGCAAACAATCTTATTTATGTTTAAGCCCATTGTTGCAGACACTGTGTCAATCCATCTAGTAGAGGGTTTTCCTCTTTTGCATTGACGGCAGGACAGGCAGAGAGAGGGAAAATGCCTGAACCGGCTGTGGACTACAGCATCCTCCGCCCTGTAAGAGACTTCCTACACAACAGAGCTCTTTGCTGCTGGGGGCAGGGTAACAGGCTGGGAAGCAGGGCTGGGATCAGAAAGGCCTTTCTTCCACCCATATATGGCCACTGCCCAGTCAACAGCACATTTTCTCATTTTAAAAATTTGTTTTTGTGTAAAAAAAAAATGTTTTTGTTTCTTAACAGCAATGATAGTCATTAATATTTGCCAAATGTCTACTCTGGGCCTGGGTTCCAGATTCCAGGTCCACAAACACCTTATAGAATAGTATCATCCCCATTTTATAGATGAGAAAACTGAGGCTCAGAGAAAGGAGGGCATTTGCCTGCAGTAATATGGCTGGGATGTGTTGAGCCATGACCTGGCTTTACCCCCCTGAGCTCCACATGCCTGTGTGTGCCAGGCCCTGTGTTGGCTTCTTTGTATGCATTGTCCCTCTGCCCTCCTGGTCAGCCTGAGCTTGTGGAACAGTGGGTAGTATGACTTTTTTGTCAAATGAGGAAATTAGGGCTCAGAGATGTTAAGACTTTGGTGCAGAGTCACACAGCGAAGGAGAGCCCATGCCAGGACTAGACCTCCATAGGCTGGTTCACTGTCAGAGTTCAGGCTTTGCACACCTTGGCCCTCCATGTGCCCCTCACTGGGATATGGCCTCCATACCTTTGTCACTTCACTCCAGGGCGAGGGGGGTGGCAGGCTAGAGCAGCCACCCTAGAGCTGCATACCCTCCCTTGCATCCCCGTTCTCAGGGTGACTACATGGAGACAGGGGCTGGAGATAACATCACCCACCCACCTTAGCTACATACCTTGGGAATCAGGGCCCCCAGCGTGGACGTGGTCAGCGGAGGAAGCTCTTCAAACTGTGGGACAAGGACAAGGGTGGTGTGAGTTCCGAGGCGACAGGGCCAGACAGGAGTTGCTGCCACAGTGGTCGAGTGCACGCTGAAAGATAACCTTTAGGGCATCTTCTCTCCCTGCAGGATCCCTTGGGGAAGTCCCACCTTCAACAGGGGCTGCCATGGAGACTGTGTAACCGTTTTATGACTAGGCAGACAGGGCCAGCCACTGAAGCTCACTACAGCCATATTGGATTGTTTTGTTTTGTTTGGGGGTTGTTTGTTTTTTTGTAGTGCTGAGGGGTTCAACCCAGCGTCCCACACATGCTAGGCAAGTGCCCTACCACTGAGCCACACCCCAAGCCCCTTTTTTATTTTTTATCTTAAGTCAGGGTCTTACTAAGTTACTCAGGCAGCCTCCAGCCTCAAACTCACAATCCTCCTGCCTCTGCCTCCCAAGTTGCTGGGTGGCAACCACCCAAAGTAGGTGCCAAGACACTTGGCCATAGGCATGTCTTAAAGAATGGGAGGTGAGACCCAAGTCTTTTCTCTCTCAAAATGTGGTCCTAATGAAAGCAAAGTGAGCCTTGTCAAGTCCATCTGCATGACTGGCTGCTCACCGATTTCTGTCATAATCCTGACCCACCTGTACTGTTAACTAGTTTGTGTCTGCTTTAAATCAACCCTTACATTATGGCCTCAGATACTAAAAGATGGAAACCCAGTACCACTTAACAGAAAGAGATGGCAACTGTACAATGAGTGCAATGAAATGAAGCACAGTCATTACCTCCTGTGTGGACATTGTCTGTGGGGGGTTCTGTTCTCTCTTAATTAAAAAGGGGACACTTAAAACCACAAGAGGATTAATTACATTGTTGTTGTTAGGTGCCCTCGAGTTGGTATTCAACTCGGCAACCCTTCGTACAACAGACGAAACGCTATTGTCAGTGCTTCTCTGCTGTTCATAGGGTTTTCAATGGCTGATTGTTTTTTGGGAGTGGGTTGCCAGGTCCATCTCCCAAGCCTATAGCACTTGGTGTTCCCAGGCGGTCTCCCATCCAAGTACTAACCCGGCCTGACCCTGTTTAGCTTCCAAGATCTGATAGGACCGGATGCCACAGGGCTACAGCTGCAGGTGATTAATTACATCCCAACCCTAAATGGAGATTTGCCTTCCTATGTAATCAAAGATTGATGCAATTTCACGGTGGTGTTTGGAGAACACCTTGTTCTTAGGAAAAGCAGTGAAGTTTATGGAGCAAAGGGTTGAGTCAAAGAAATCTCAAGTTATTCAACATATAGAATACAGAATGGATAGACGGATAAGTGGATGGATGGGTGGGTGAGTGGAAGAGTGAATGGGTACATGGAGTGGATGGATGGATGGATGGATGATTGGTGGATGAGGGGGTCGGTAGGAGGGTAGATGGATAGACAGATATGAAGCAAATGTGGTAAAATATTACGGGTGAATTCAAATGAAGGATATATGAGCGTGAACTGCACTAGTTTGCAACTTTTCTGAAGGCTTGAAATTTTTCAGATGAAAAGATTTGCAGAGAATGGCTCCAGAGTGCACCTCAGCGCAGTAGTCTGTTCTTACGCTTTCTTTTCTTTTCTTTTGGCGGTACTTGGGGGCTGAACCCAGGGCCTCCTGCGTACTTTTCAAGTGCTCCACTGCTGCGCTGCATGCCAGACCATTTTTAATTTTTTATCTTGAGATGGGGTCTCACTAAATTACACAGGCTGCCTCTGGCCTTGAACCTGCGATCCTGCCTCTCCCTTGTTCTTATGCGTCTTTTAATTACTTACCTATTCATGTTAATCAATGAAAGGATTCTAAACATTTAATAGTGGAATATGAATATGTGAATGTATATTATGCTTTTTAAAAAGGACTGAAATAAAATGAAATAGAGCTGAATAGGGAGCAGCTTCTTCCTCCTGGGAGCTGAAGCTGCCTAAGGCCACGCCTGCGAGCCACGAGGGAGCCTCCTGAGTTTGGGAACTTCGTGGACCTGGGGCACATGCGGGAACTGGAGACAAGTCAAGGGTGGGGCCCGCCACAGTTCTGGCTCTGAAGCAAGTTTCCCAAGGCCGGGGAGGCCAAAGAGGCTCACAGGAGCTTCTGGCCGCCCTGCCAGCTCACCCCTGGCCGGGCCCCCGCTCACCATGCCGTCGGTGATGTCCAAGTCCAGCGCCCTATCCTTCTGCAGCACTGTCAGCACGGAACCCAGGAAATTGGCAGACATGGCCAGCTGGGAGTTGGTGTTGTCACCCATGGGGGGCAGTTCGGGCATCTGTGGCCTGGGCAGCATGGCAGGCCGCCCCAGCGGGTAGTCGATGAGTTCTCCTCCCGCCTCTCCAACCAGGGTCTGCCGAGCACAGAGGAGAGGGGCAAAGAAGGGAAGGCGGCTTAGGGACAGCAGGCAGCGCCAGGATCACCCCACCACCTTTCCCAACTAAACCCACAGGCTCAGGTGGGATCTCGCAGCCCTTCCTCTGAGGCTGATGGAATGGGGGCCTCTGGCAGCTCTTGCTTTACCATCACAGATAATTACGATTTTATGCCCATCACGTGGCATAGATTCTCTCCCTCATCCCCCACGGTGAATCAGCACATGTGTGCCCTGCCAAAGGCACACGCGTGCACCCGCTCTCTGAGGACCAGGGTCCTCTCCAGGGTTAGAGCCCTCTGTGACTTCCCTGGGTATACCACACACCCCTGCTTGAAGCTCTGTCACAACACTAGATCTACAGCTGAACATTTATTTGAGGCATTCTCTATGGCTTGCCCCTTCCAACAGATCGTTCATTCCCTCTGGGCAGAGACCATCTTGCTAACTTCTGTGCCTCCAGTACCTGGCTCAGGGCCTGGCACACAGCAGGTAACCCGCAAGTGTCTCTGGAGCAGGCATGTGTGCGTGCAAATATTAAGTGTGTGTATATGTGTGTAGAGGTGCACTGTCTCCATGGGCACATGGTGTGTCCTGCAGCTTGGTACTGCGGGAGCAGGTGGGGAGGTGTCCACGGCTGTGCAGCCTAGGGGAGGGAGGCCAGGTGTGTGTCCATGCGCAATCAGAGTCTGATCCATGGGGTGCCAGGGGCGCTCCCTACACCTGCTCACAAAGTTCAATTTCACGCATCTCTTCCCAACTTCCTGATCAGTGAGGTCAGGCTCGTGGCTTGAACTTGGCCATGGTGGGAGGCTTTAGACCTGGAAAGCTGCAGAGGCTGCAGGTCTGGACTTTTAAAAAAGGTCACGCCAAGCCGGTTGTCCTTCTCCAGTGAACCCACACCCCTCACCGCAGCCCAAGCAGCTGGAAGGTAGATTGCTTAGGTCAGACCCCAGGGCCGTATTTACTAGCCATGTGACCTTGGGCAAGGGATATAACCTCTCTGGGCCTCAGTTTTCTCCATAACCTCCTTCCCTCTTCCAGCTGCTGTGAGGACAAACTGAATCTACGTGAAGCACTTGCACCCTGCCAGGTGCACAGTAAACATCTACGCGCTGGCTAGGGTTGTTTCCTAGCACAGCTCCTGGAAGTTTTCCCTCTAATCAGAGAAAGGTCCTGTTTAGGTCTCGCATCTGGCCCCCAGCAGAGGCCCCACCCATCTCTGCCTCCCTGCCAGAGGCCAGGCACTTACGTTGAGGTCCAGCTCCAGGAACTCCCCAGTCACTAGCGGGAGGCTGGAGAAGGTGTACTGCACGCTCCCCAGTATCCCCAGAGGAACCAGAGCTGCAGGCAAAGACGCAGGTCACAGGGCCATTCCCTCCCTTACCCAGATACTCTCCACCCCTGTGCCTTCCGTGGCCGGTGGCCATGGTGTTGGACTGAGGCTCTGGCTCCAGGCACAAAGAAAGAGTGAGCACCCTGGGTTCAGCCCTCAGCTGCGCCTCTTCCTTGCTGTGTGACCGCAGGCAAGGCACTGTACCTCTCTGCACCTCAGTTTCCTTCTCTGTAAAATAGATCTAATGTAACTTCTTGGACTCTATGGCAGGGTGAGGGAGTGACATCCTGGATACTGATGAGCTTTGTAAACTGCGAAGGGCAGGGGAAGTGTGGGGCTCCACAATGTGGAGTCTAGTTGGATCTGGCATTTCCACGACTGTTTGTAACAGCGTCACTTGTTGGACTTTTCTTTCTTCATCTCTGGCCACAAAGAGAAAGAATTATACCTGTCTGGGAAAGCCATCCTCAAACTGCCTGGTGACCCAGAGACATGGGGTTACCATCAACGAGGGCTGCCCTGCACAGCCTGGTGTTTCATCATTATGCGCTAAGAGATGCCAGGAACAGTGCAGTGCACAAGCTGGACAACCTTACAGGGCAGCCTTGCTTCCAGGAATGGTCACTCAGAAATCCAGGCCTGGAGGCAGCCTGGCAGCCTGGCTCTGAGGACCTGTTCGGTGTCTCTGCTGTCCCCTCTGTGAGTTAAAACCAACACTTTCATTTTAGAGACCAGGAAACTGGGGAGTCTTTCCAAGCCCGCAGCTGCCAGGACAGGGGCAGGCTCCCACCCTGCTTCCCCAGGGGCTTGTGGGATGTTTGTGGGCAAGAGGAAAGGCCTGGTGGGACGGCCCCCACCCCAACGCACTGGGCCCTCCTCCCAGATGCCACGGTGTCCCCGAGGCTGGGCCCTGAGAGGTGTCAGCCGCCATTGGCTCAGCAGCCAACCAGGAAGCACTCACAGTCCACGAGCCCCAACTGGTCATTGACGAGCCCCAGCACCACGTCCACGATGGGGCACAGCTGTGGGGAGACAACACAGGTCTCTGGGGAGGCAGCGGGGGGCAGGGGAAGGAGATGCAGCCGTAATAATAGTGACAGCCAAAGTGCCCTGAGCGACTGTCCTGGCCAAGCTCTGTCCCCACCACGGCCCCTGGGGAAGGACACTGTCATGATTCCCACCTTAGAGACTAGAGGGCTGGGTTCAGGGAACCGATGAGACCTGTCGCTTAGCTGGGAGTTGAACCTGGAGCTGTGTGACACTCAGGCCCCTCTTCCTAGCCCTCCACTCAGCAGCCCCTCTGTGTTCCTTCCTCGCTGGCCCCTGACTCTCTGCAACCCCTGGGACCCCTGCGTGCCCCTGGGGCCATGGTACCTTGGTCTGGCAGAGTTCCCACCACCACATGGCTGTTCTTACCAAATCAGGGAGGACATTGGCGAGGACGCGGTTCACTAGGTTGTCCACGAGGTTGGGGAGAAGCCTAAGGAGAGAGGAGCAGAGTAGGGGCTAGACTCACAGCCATAGAGGGGATAGCCTGGCCTGGGAATGGAGGAATGCCTGGCCCAGGTTTTGAGCAGTGGGAGTGCTTGAGTACTGGGTGGTGGCACCAGAAGTCCAGCGTGTTCCCCTGACCTGGCTGGACAAGCCACTGGCAAATTGCTTGGCTTTTCGTTCATTGCTTCAACAAACCCCAAGCTGTCATTCTTCCCAGAGGGCCAGGTGCAGGGTGGGCTGCTCCCAAGTCCTTCTCTCCCAGTCACGCAGTCCCGGGACAGGGCTGCGGGCAGCAGCCTGTGTCATCTGCCCAGTGGACAATGGAATGTGCTGCAACACAGCGTCCGGGATGTGGCAGGCACAGAATAAATATGGATAGGACAGAAGGAGGAATTCCAGCTCACAAAATATGCTGAAAATTATTGGTGCTGAAAAGATAGTGAGATCTGATCCATTTGACAGACAAGGAAACTGAGGTCCTGTTAAGTGACCCAGAGCAAGTTCCAAATGCATCGCCCAGCTCTTAACTCACCTTCCCAACCAGTTGGTTAAGGAGGGAGGCAGATCACTGCCCTAGGCAAGGTGCACAGATGGACAGACAGACCTGTAAACCAAGAGTTTGTTTCCAGGGGCCCTGTGGTAAAGCATGGAAGGAAGAGGGCCACCCGACCACAGAAGCTGCCCTGGCAGATTCACCGCTTCAAACTGCCCCTGTGCCCCTTCCACAGTGGGAGCTGAAGGCCGCCACTGTGCTGCTGTGCCAAGGTGACACGGCAGAGTTTCTTGTAATAGAGTCCTAGCTAGAACGCTTCCCCAAAACTTGCTATGCATTTTTGCCCCCTCTTTAAGGGGATTCACCTTAAGGGGACTGCCCCTGTTCTTCTTGGTCCAGTTCTCCTTGGCTGGTTCAGAATGCACATGTGGGGATATACGTAGGCGCCTGTGTGCATGCATGTTGGGGATGGTTTGCCATTAATCTATGTACATTCAGGGCACAGGTTCTTTGCCCTTTCCAGGAAATTATCAGATACATCTAGCCCCTGTGTGAAATGATGTGTGTAAAACAAATGGAATTGCCCCATAATAGGGAACTTGGCAAATAAGTGATGGCTCATTCAGACACTGGAATATTACACAGCTATAAAAAGTTAAACAATAAGCACATACTCAATGTTTAGATACAAAGAATTCTCCTGATAGGGTAAAAGGAGAAAGCAAAATGCAAACTGCTGTTTAGAGCAGGTGTCCATTTATAGGAAAGGAGGATGGGAATGGGAATCTACACTGGTGTTTGCTTTATATAAACAAAGATGTGGAAGGGAAATTAAGAACTGAATAGCCATGGGGAATTGGGCTGAAGTTTAGCTCAGTTGGTGGAGTGCTGCTCTGTGCTCTCTAAGGCCCTGCATTTGATCCCCAGCACTGCAAAAATGGGAGAAGGGCCTGGCAGCCCACTCCTGAAACAATCAGCCATTGAAAATCCCACGAATAGCAGAGAAGCACTGACATAGTGCTGGGCATAGCACAATGTCAGTGAGTGTTTCATCTGTTGTACACAGGGTCACTATGAGTCGGACCCAACTTGACAACACCTAACAACACGAAGCCAAAGGCAGCTTGGTGGAGAGGGGCAAGAGAGAACAGCAAGGGCCGGATGTCCCTCATTCTACATCTTTTTATCATTTTATACTCTTGAGACATGTATTACCAAATATATTTCCTAAAGAAAATGTGCATTTAAAACTGTGAGGTTTCTGTGTTTTGGACCCAAGGGCTGCATTTTCTCTGCCCGCTCTGGCCCTGAAGCAGAATCAAAGACCTGGAGAAGCCGAGGTGAAGCAGAAAGGTTGGAGTTCAAGCTGGACTGTGAGTTCTTTTGCTCCTAAAGTCTACATAAGAAGAGGGCTGGGGTGGGAGGTCGTGCCAAGGGGTTGCTGAGACAGGAGGGGAAGGAGGAGGCCAGAGGCCATGAGGACAGATGCTGGAGAAGGAGCTCCTATGATGAGGGCCGGTGGGGAAAGAGAAAGCAACTCTACCCAGAGATATCAGTTTGCGCTCATCCAAGACCATCACCTGGGGACAGTGTGCTGGCCAATACACAGATACTGGAAAACTCTCTGGACAGATTGGGGCCTTGGTCGCTTTGTGGGGAAAAAACTCTCCCCTTGACGAGGGGTACATTGGACAGAACCACTGAGAAATTTCTGCCCAGCTTGGGACAGCAATGGACACATCCATCCCCCCTTTTAGACACCTGTTTGTAAACCCTTAAAATGTACCCATTTTACATTCATTATCTCAGTTATCAAGGGAAAAAGAATTTGCCTGCATTGCACAGAGGAAAAAACCAGAGCTCAGAGAGGGCCAGAGAGTTGCCTAAAGTCAAACAGCAAGGAATAGTGGAGCTGAGATGTGAACCCAGTTAGGCTGCTGAGCATACGGATCAAGACCATTGCAAGCTGGACTTGCATGTCATGACTTCCCCAGGTTGGCTGAAGCCCATATTCTGGACTCAAAGACACAGGCCTTGAATTCCCAGCAGGCAAGGGCCCACACATCAGAGGGAAGTGTGAGTCCTCACTGCTCTGCCACCCCAGAGCCTGAGCAGGGGCGTGGTGCCCTTTTGTTCATAAGGGGCAGACCTTTCCAGCATCCCCCCAGGCTCACCCCCGCAGCAGCCTGACTTTGATGCCCCCCAGGAGGGTGTCACAGCGCTCGATGACCAGCCTTGGGTAACCTGTGCGGTCCATGGTCAGCCGGACCTTGGCGGTGATGTTCACCTCCACTGAGATGTCCAGGAAGCCAATGAGACTGGAAGAGACCAAGGGGCCGGGAGACAGTGAGCCACACCCCAGAAGCCGGGCAGCTCATCCTTGCTCAGGCCTGCCCGGTTCCTGTCCCCTCACACTTCAGCTCTGGCTCTTCCTGTCATGTTATGCCCCTTGCTCATTTCTGATCCCTCAACGCATGTGCAAGCAAATCTCTCTTCCCCTCGACCTAGGAGAGCTTTGAAGGCTGGGAACAGGGCTCAGTATAAACCCTGGTTTCTAAGGCCACGATCTAGTCACCTGGCTTGGTAGCCTTGACTTCATGCATAAGGATCTGGGGTCCCTAAATAAGCGCCTGACACGTGGCAGGCACTATTCAGGGAGGCCTCTACCTATGGTCAGAGCCGCCTTGAAGAAGAAGTGGTCTTTCTACTGGAGGGCAGGCAAAGACACTGAGGCTCCGTGACATCAGGAGACTGATCCAAGGTCATGTAGCTTGCAAGAGTCCGGAATGGAACCCAGGCTGTCTCCTGTCCAAACTCCCTGACCTTAACCACAGCACTGGGCTGCCTGCCTGGCCAACAGGGAAGGGGCTGACTTCAAGTCCAGATGCTCTTCCTGCTCCCCATGTTACAGAGCATACGGAGACCAGGCACAAAGAGGGGAGGCAGCTTGCCAGAGCTCTCCCAGGGACACGGGGATGGGGAACATACCTCTTCCCATTGATGGCCACACGGGTGTACAGGCTCAGGTAGACGCCCACGCCGGGCAGGAGGCGCACAGACACCCGAGGGAGGGTCAGCTCCACAATGCGCAGCCTGCACGGGGGCGAGCGTTGTGAGAGGGCTGCCTGCCGCCACCTGCTCGCCCAGAGCGCCCTCCCTCATGCCCCCTTCTCTGCTCCCCATCCATCCTTCCTGACTCCAAAGAGACCTGAAGTTCAAGGGCAGAATGTGGAAAACAGAGACGTTAAAGGCAGAAGATACTGTGCGCCCTAACCCCACCACCCAGAGACCTGCTCTTTGCACTCCTGTGTATGTCCTTCTGATCTACTTTCCATGCCAAGATATGGTTCCCTCTGCTCGTCCCTGCCCCTCTGCCTGGGTCTCTCCTCATTATTCCTCAGATTTCAGCCAAGATCATCCTCCTCCGGGAGCCGCCCTGATGAACTCCCTCACTCACACATCTTCCTTCCCCAGGAGCTACTTCGCACCATCGTGATTGCCTGACTCTTTTGTGACTTCTTTATTCAAACTCACATACGCCAATAGCCTGCAAGCCCCACGGGGGCAGGGATGTGTCTTTTCTGGGCCAACTGTTGGACTTGTCCCCCATGCCAACACAGGGTCACCTAGTAGGAGCGCTACACCTTTTTTTTTTTTTTTATTAGAAATTTTTAATGTACATCATAATGTGATTCATTTTGACATGCTTTTC